>JASSUY010019389.1:0-12039 GCA_032466535.1 Forpus xanthops | reverse complement strand
GGACTTTCGGAGTTTCATGCTCTGCCAGGGAGGAGGGGAGCCGGGAAGAAGCCGGGCGGAAGGAGAGACAGGGCACCAAAACAAAACAGTATGCATAGGGAACATTATTCCTCAAAAATTAATTTCTTATAAAAACAGAAGGGATACCAAATGAAAGGGATACCACAAAAGAAAACATGAAGCTTTACTAAACACAGGCCAAAGCAACAAATTACTGATTTATGTGATATTCTTAAATGTTTAAGCCCAAAGAAGTGGGTTTTGCTACAAACTGGGTATATAGTGCAGGGGCCAGCAATTCACAGTTTGAGCAACACTAAGGCAGGAGTGTCAATAAGATACACCATCTTTTCCTTTCTTTATGTCTTGGTCTCTATTGCTTTATTCAGACAGAAAGTCAACAGGATTCTGCAGTAAAGCAAAACAGACTGGTAACCTGGTAAAGATGACAAGTAGCTTTTTCTGGTTTTTCTGCTTTACCAGTTTTATCTGTGTCATACCATAAGCTACAATCTCCCTGCAAGCAGAATTAGAGGGATGGAAACACTGGGGAACAGCCAAATCAGTCCCAGTCCCACAATAGCTACTGTGGCATATCATAATCTACAGTGTTCCCAAAAGCAAATGCTTGAGGCTGCTACTGCCCCTACCTTGAGGAGTGTGAGTGGGACTAAGGAGAACAAGAACTGTTCCCATCACCTTCTTCTTACCAGTGAAGATATCACTGGAACTCAAGGACACCACAGGAGCCAGGGTCTATACACCTTGACCTAGTGTGTCCCACAGCACCCATGCCTCACACTGCGCAACTTGTCCATGGGGAAACAGACACACATGAAAGGTTTTAGAGATGCCTTTTCCCCTGTTTATAAAAATATTTTAAGTTTCCATGTACAAATAATTGAAAGTTGACTTCTGAATCCTCAAAAACCCTCTGGAGCACCCATCTGTTCTGCTACAGTTCTGTGCTGCTGGCAGTAACAGACACACACAGGTGAACGGACAAAATCAGACCGGGTCAAGCAAACTATTTTTCTGAGCTAGCCAACTGAAAGTGACGGAATTTCTATTTAAAGATGCCAGAAACACTTTCCATTTCTCCTCAAATACCACAGAATACAGTTTATGATGATATGCTTGAGTGTGGAATACAAATATCTTTACCCACTCATTTTTCTGGAACCCAAGTTTTTAACAGATTGCATTATCCCATTTAAATGAGAGCTAAAAATATCCATAACACATTGTTCTAAGACATATATGTGTGTATATATATTTGTTTATGGGCTTTTCAAATGTGTTTTTTTTTTTTATACAAGAGCAATATATCTTTTTTTTTAGCCAAGTATTTTGAGAAAGCTTTGCCTCTCAAAGCAAGATGCAGGTGATTTACTGACCTTCCTCAGGACTGAAGACAAGTTTCAGTGCAACAAACAAATAATGACACATTTATCAAAACAAATGCCACATCTATAACCGACTCTGCAGAATCAGGCAGGTCCTCCCCACACCTTCTTTCAATATTCATTTATATAAGCCTTCAAATTAAATGTCTTTCAGGGGCAAAAGTTCTGAAAGGAAGTTAAGCGTTCACAATCCAAGTACAGCTAAAACTGCACAACACTTCATGCACTCAAACTTCATCTTAACATTTCTCCACCATATTGAGTCTGTAATCTCCACTTTGTTCCTCCGAAATTATTTCTGCTACAAAGCTGGAGATTTTTCTTCTTAAGATTTTTAAGTGGTGCAGAGCTAAAGAGTGGGATTAAACTATTCAGAGTACCTTTATGGGTAGTTTTGCTGGTATTTAACCTGACTGGCTGCTAGAATATTTGCTTAGAAATATTCTACTGGTTCAGACTGCACTGCATTCCAAGAGCAAGGCAGCATGTAATTACAATGGACACAATTACGTAAAGCTGATGCAAGAAAAAGCTAGAAGTAACAAATACCAACAATGCCCAAGGAGCTTGTGAATGTTAGCCGCTCTGAGTAGTTTTAGATAATATTCAGTATTTCATCTTGTAATGCTGATGGTAAATATACCAGAACTCCTCATATCTTAATCATTATGACTTTGGAAAACAATAATTACAGCAAAAAAGCCTCAAAAGCAATATAAATGTACTCACAAACTTTGATATGTCTTAAGCTAGAAAAAAGTGAAAAAGTTTTTAGGGATATTAAGGTAGAAAAAAAAATTAAAAAAATAAGAGAGCAATCATGATAGAACACATACTTGCAGACAGAAAAGCAGGAAAGAACTTCAAAACACATGTCACTACATCTAACTGTTAACCAGAAGGATAAATGACATCCACAGTCATACATCCATCAAATGTCAGAAAATATAGTCAAAAAATACGAACACGTTTCGTGAGCTCTAAGATGAAATTCCTGGCATCAGCCAGCTACTAAATTTGGATCCACTGTATACTGAAGTCTGTTCTATAAATGAAACATTTCTGAATCTGATTCTCTCCAACTGTATGCTCAGAATGGACATTTACAACACCTTTCTGTTACAAGTCATGGCAACTTGCAAAAGTGTTTCTGCTTCATCACAAGTGATGTAAAAATGATGAAAAAAATGACATTAAAAAGTTGATTAGCGGTTTTACTGAAAGTAAAAGGCAGTCTTGCTCTGCTGCATCACATGCTAGAAGGTACTTTTGAGGAAATCTATTGAAATGAATGTTGTGACAGCTAGTGTAACAGAGAATGCACCCATTTATTAAGCAGATGCACACAAGGATTTGTCTATCCATTCAGAAGTTCTGTATTTTCTTTGACTTCAAAGATCTTGGTATTTATGACCGAAAATAGGCAACTACCTTAGCTTCAGGAACAAACAAAATACTCCTGCATTTGTTTCCTTGGCCCTCAAAATAAAAATTCACATCTCCAGCTACTAAAAAATCACACATCAAAAGATTTTAATTCTTGCAGCCCATAATAAATCCATTCAGTAGAATATGCTCAAATTCCCATCACACAAGGCACACTCCACTGTGAGCAAGTCTTATTTTATGATTCTATGATTCTTAGAAGTTACAGGAAAACCTCCCAGTCAAGTACAAGAACCAGACCTGCCAATTTTGAGAGTCTAAGACAACAGCTTTCAAATGTTCAACAATGCCAAGGACCTATAACCACAGCAGCAACATCATTTGCAGCTCTCAACTGCAGACTGGTCACTATTTTCTTTCAAAACGGAATAAAGTGCATAAAAACCTCAGGGAATGTGTTTCAAATGCCACTTTCTCAAGTTTGATGCCTTTGCTTTGAAACTGCATTCAGAAGCAGTGTCTGAAAAATGTCTCAGTAACAACATGAGACATCAAAAAGAAAACCAAACCAAACCCCATGACATGCTGAACAGTGACTACCAGCTCTGTCTCTGACCTGGCATTATGAAGACTGACACCAGGACTGAGAAGACTTTTTCTTGAACTAGCTAAAAATGGCAGTAACATATTTTCCCAGGTCTAAATAATTCCATCCCATTGAAAGCATCCCACAAGAAAGTACTTAAACCATAAATCCAAACTTTTCTGTTTCAAACAATTCCACATCATGTATTCTGCTATTAGCGACCATGACACATCATGTTAACATGACTGGAAAATATTGGAGAAAAATGTAACTCTTTAAACTTTTACGCTCTTTTGCCATGGGTCAGACTTAGTGTGAAATTCTGTAATCAGTAAGGAGTGTTCTTATGAGGCTAAAACATAGACAGAATTTCTGTTAGCTTTCAGGAAGTTTCAATTGAGCCAGTATAATAGATTAGTTAATTTATTTGCTCTCTTCTTTCTCCAGTATATTGGCAAAGGTTTCAGACTTACATGTACAAGTAATTTTATTCTCAATCAAGTAGTCCATTAAAGGCTATTATATTATTAGCACAATGATACACATGTATCTTCCAAGCACTTACACCTATGGATAAATTTTATACTCAGACATTCTGATGCAGCCACATGCCTAATATATTAACTGTAGTGGGAACGTTTTCTCTCTGCACTCAACTACCAAAACCCTTGTAGTACTGTTATTATGCTACTATACTTGTCTCATATTAACACAATTTATATTGGTTTGAATAGGATGAATTATATTAGTTTAAATACACCAGCAGCACAGATTAAACAGTGCTGCTGTACTGATAAAAAAATCACACTCCTGATGTTCATTTCTAAGGCACAGTTGAGCAGATATAGCAAGCCAACACTGAGGAAAGAATGGATATATTGCTCCATACCTTCCCTAGCAATCTTGCCACTCTTTCGTGATGGATGCAGTGCCCATCTGACTGTACTACAAGCCAGTTCAACTCACTAACCCAGAAAAGTATTCACCTTTTCCTTCTTTGTTGGCTCAGTTTTCTATCAGTTTATCAAATGGAGTCAAGTTGCTGCATGAGCAACGGCCATGCACTGCTTACGCGGGGGAAAAGAAGCAACAGTAGAACATCATGCTTGCTCACCTTATGCTGTGTAGCTTCACCTAACTGCCACAGATACAATTATATAAAATATATCAAGTGCTATGTGCACTAACACTCCTGACTTCAAACACACTTTTCACTTTAAAGATGTTAATAGAACTACAGTCTCATCTGGGCACACTGAAACAAATGAGACTGATCACATTAGTGACTATCCACTGGTATGTCTGATACAACATAACTTTCTTAGCAGAAATCTGCAGTATGGCTGGTAAAGGGCTGCAAGGAGATGCAGAAAGTTCATTGTATCCAAGGCAATAAAACCTTTAGGGTAAATGTAGAAATTCTGAGATTTAGATTCTTTTACCTTCAAGTAATGTTTTACTATGGTGGCACAAACCGCTGATAGTTATTTCAAGACATCAAGGACACCATCCACACTGGGACTGTTACATCTGCAAAGCCTTTCTAGTGTTACTGTGGCAAACTTAAGCTATGCACCAAGGCTTGGTGAGCTTAGTAAAACAAATCCATGCAAACAAAACATCTTATAGCTTTAAAATTGCAGTCTTTCAGTTACCACCACTCCTAGCTTATGCAAATTACCAGAATATCTACACCAGTCAGCAATATAATTTCCCACAATACCCTGGCCCCTTGTAGAAATGTGTCATTACTACATAAATTAAGTTGCTCTATTCAGTGGATGCAGCATACCTTTGTTTCAGGTAGCGTCACTCATAGAAACAGGAGCCTTCAACAGTTTACAAGCTTTCGCGTGGCCACACCCTCAGTTGCATTTAATTATCTAAAACATTACCTAATGAGACTGTTGTAGCAATCAGAACTGTACGAAAGAGAATGCAGTTCACATGACTTCACCTGCCCATGCAGACAGCCTGACAGAACATTTTGAGCTCACATGCAAAACAACAAACAAGCACTCAACTACAGCTTCACAAGCATTTGTCACAGAAGTACTACACTTTAGGTCACTGCAGACTCCCAAATGAATTTTCAAGGCTGTAGACTCTGTAGCCCAGTGAAGCAGCTTAAAAGGACAAAAATACAAAGCTGAACAGTGAAGTAATAAATTTTCAACTACAGGACAATAGATCGTTCACTTACACTGTGAAGCTATTTGATATGGACCTCTACATACAGGTATGACACCATGAGCCAAGAAATGCTTGGCTGCTGAGATACAGTTTATATCCAAAGACAGAAAAGGATTCCAGAAAAACTACATCAACAGTAGGCACTATATCATGGAAAACACTGCATCCACAGAAGCTGCAGTCACGCCAATATAAAAACCTCTGTGCCAACAACAGCCAAAATGAATGCCACCAGTGAAGTCGGAAGACACTTGAGGCAGATGTTACCAAGGGATGTAAGAAGCACTTTCAGCCGCCGGATACCAAGCGACGCCGGTCCTCTTCACCGGCTCGGCAAGCTCCAGAGCCAGGGCCGGAAGCCAACACACAGCACAGGCCCTAGCAGAGCGTGCATTTAAACTTTAAAAGCACCGTCGCAAGCCTGACCCAGCTCGGCGGGCCGGTTTCCGACGACAGCGGCGCAAGCCGGGCTCGGGAGCCGCTCGGCAGGCGGAGAGCGAAGAGGAGCCAGCACAGCTTCGCAGAAACACCCCGTTTCGATGGCTTCCCCATACAAGGCGAAAATACAACAGCGAAACTAGAGCTCCCCTACCTTTCCCTTCCTCCACTACCCCGATATAATAAGCAGCAGAAAACAAATTAAAACAAAGCGAAGGAAGAGAGACTTAACGGGTACGAGGAGTACTGCAGAGGCCGTCGGGGCCCGGCGGCACCAGCGAAAATCGACCCAAATGACAGCCGGCACCCCTGGCCCGCTGAGCCCCGCGAGCTGCTGAACCCGGCTCCCGCCGCCTGCCCCACCTCGCTCGGTGTCCCGGCCCCTGGCGGGGCGGCAGCCGCCAGCGGCAGAGGGCTGAGCGCGGCCTGGGGCGGAGGCATGGGCCGCTCCCGGCGTTTCCTTACCTGGTCGCGGCGGCGGCTATAGACACTTGCTGTCCCGGGAGCAGCTCCCTGCACATCCCGCAAAAGAAAAAGAGAGAAGGGCAGCGGGAGACTAGCAGCGCCCCGAGTTCGGCTCCGCTGCCCGCAGGCGCGCAGCCTCGTCAGCGGCGCCAGCCCGCCGCCATTACCGGCCAACGACTGACACGGAGCGGCGCCGGCGAAGAGAGCGGCGGCGTGGGGCAGGGCGGGAGCCACCGGCCAAGTCTCGCGAGAACCAGCGCGCCACAGACCTTCCCAACATGGCGGTCTCCTGCCGCAGGCGGCTGTCTCCCCACCTCATCGCCGCCAGTGGCCATGTTGGGTGCGGTGCAGTCTCCCTACCTTGCCCCACAGCCTCAGCCGTATGCGGCCGAGCAGCGAGGCTGCCCCACAGCCCGCCTACCTTGCTGAAGCTGGGTTCCGGCGAGGAGCGGAGCGCGGTGCCGTGAGTGCACCCAGGGCGGCGGGAAGGGTTCTGGGCGGCGCCGGCAGAGCGCACCTTTCATGGAGGCCGGGAAGCCCACGCAGCGGCGCGCCTGGCCCGGGGCAAGGCTGTGCCGGCGGCTCCCTAGCTCGGGGCGGCTGGGCAGCCCGCCGGCCTCCTGTCGCCCCACGGGCCCGGGGAGGCCGAAGCTCTCACGCTTCTGCGGGCGCCAGGCCGTCCCTCAGCCTCAGAAAAACGTCGTTCACTCGTGTTTTCCTCAAAGCTGTTCTGTTCTCCCCCCACGGCTGTGCAGGCTTGACTTGCCCTTTCAGTCCACATGCAAACTGTGTGAAAATAAAAGGTGGCAAAGCTCTCGGTTTTGATGAAAGAAGAGGACTTTGCAATGTTTATTAAAGCACCACTGCAGCACGGTGCCAACGCTGATGTTGGCATTCCTGAAGCAGCTCCAGCCGAAACTAGGGCACCACTTTTCAGTCATTTGTATTCATAGCTAAGTCATCTTTATAAAAATAATTCTTTTTTTTTTTTTCTGGTTGCAAAATGAAAGCAGTTCTGATTACAGTCTCCCAGTTGCCAAGTTTAAATAAACAACATTTGCAAAACTGCACAGAGATGACTGAGTGCCACTGGCTTAATTTCACTTTTAACAAGTCATTATAAACCCGGAAGTGTTTAGTAGTATACTATCTTCTATTGCATAGCTACCACCCCAAAGATGCATTAAAGCCACCCACGTTTCAAAAATAGGTCCAAGATGTTATCCACCTATAACAAAATTGTTTCCAGTGAAGAAGGAAAGTTATTAGAATAGCAAAAAAGAAATTCTTCCTGCAGCTATTTTGGGAATGTCTTCTTTGGGACTTGTCTACAACATCACCAGAGTCTGGTTTAAAGTCAGTAGGATGATTGACTACAGATGCCAGATTTCTTGGGGGAGCATGGGGCTGGAGAGTTACCTACCCCAACCGCTGAAGGATCACTAAAGCTACTGGAGCTTTCTCCCACCCCCTTTTTTTTCTTAACCAAAGAGGATCAAGCTGTTTTTACCTATCCTGTCATCTTGTGAATGGTCAACATTTTGCATGTCAGTTATTCAAATATGGGAATACCATACAAAAACAACCTGAACACTGGGAGACCATTATAGCTGTGAAGCTTAGGCAATGTAGAACTTACATCACAATTACAGGACAGACATTTAACCTTAATTTGGCTCTTTTACATACACTAATTACAGAGTATATTTTCCAGCAGAAGCAAACCTCCTTCCAAACAAGGTAAACTGGAGATGTCAGTGGTTAAACCACTGAAAACATTTTTTTTTTGCCATCTGAGGGGAAAAAAAAGTAACAAATGTGAAAACCAAAAGACAAGCATAGCTCCAATGGGAGTAAGTGGCAAGTAGTGCCTTATTCCCACCCAAATCCGCAAAGAACAAACCTGCCCCCTCCAAATGCAGAAGACTGTAATAAATAATAACAATGACAATTTCAGTCAATGAAAACAATATTACCAGTGATTAGAAGCCCTGATCACAGACCAGGGCAAATTAAATTACTACATTCCCCATCATCACCGGGTGTTTACTTAAATTTACTGCTTAATATTGCTGGATTGGCAGCCTTTTTACTCAGCACTTTTGTAATACACTACCTCTTTAATTATGCTTTTAAACATAGCTTCTCTTTTCTGCTGGGAAGCACTAATCCAGTTTCATGCTCTTCCTTTTCATCTTCAGGCAAATAAGGCATCACATTAGGATTTTCTCAAACATTAAATTTGGTTTTGGTCAGTCAAGTAAAATTAAAAGGCATTGTCTGCCTACCTATTTTGCTTCTATTATCTGTATCTGCCAGTGGAATTTAATTGTAAAACTTTACTTTTTCAAAGATTCCCCACCAATGAACAGAAAGGTCTGACAGGCAAACATCACACAGATGAGAAACACATTCTTAAGGAAAGTAATAATCTTGTGAAATTCTCCAAGATTAGAAATAAAACTGTTTACCTGTAAACAGGCAGAGCTGAGAGAAGAGGAAGAATCAAACACACTCCAGTTTGATGAACTGCTCATTAAACTGCTCAGCAGATAAGCACAGCAAGCACTACCGAAGCACTGAAAGCAATGGATGGAGACATATAGTAAGTTAAAAGCAGAGACACAATCTCGTTTTATGCTAACTTGGAGATTGCAGCTTTAAGAGATGTTTGTAAAGTTTTCCACTCCATACTACTCTTGCACACCCCTTCTAAAATTAGAAGGACAGCTGGCTATTGCAGCTGAAAAGATTGCATGGAGCCCCCCGGACTCCCTCCTCTCTTTCCTTGACTGACATGGCTCCCAAGAGCCACACTGGAATCTGGGGAAGGGTGCTTCCACCTGTTGGATATGGAATGAGGTTGTCCAGGAATTCAGTTTTAAATCCAGCTGTCAGGAGCTGACAGTGAAACAGGACACAGGACAGCTGTGAGGACTGTTCGACAGTTCTCCCAACCCACTTCTCCATACTCCTTCAATTTTGCAGTTTGTCCTAGAGCAGAAATAATGCATGAAAAATTCTCTGTGTGAACTGGACTTATAAAATAAAGGGATCGCTTCAGATTTATTATCATAGTTTTCCATAGTGTGCTGCAGGGTTCTCACATAGAATCTGTTAAGTTGTTCATACATCACTACATACATTCAGAACCAGATTCTTTTTCCCAAATACAGCACACTGACAATTGCATTGCAGATGGTGCACGCATACACATGCATAATGCATTCTCTATAGCGAATATGTTTATGCTTACCTTAGCATGGAGCTCATCTTGCCCTTTGCGCTCATTCAGTTTGAGCTGGATCAATTATTTAATTCAAAACAAACACATTTTTCAGGGAAGAAAAAATATATGAAAACCATGATCTATAATTTGTGAAAAAATAAAAAATGCTTTTGTGATGTGAAAAAAATGGGGGGAAAATTAGTTCTTTTAACAAACCTGCTTAGCAAGCTCAAACTCTACTGCTCAGCACATGACTCAGAGCAGGGTGTGAAAGGGAAGGTAAGAACAGATGGGGCAGTGCATTGCTGTAGGTCCCTTTAGCAACATCCACTGTTAAAGGCAATGCAGATATTACCATCTTCCAGGTGTTCCAAGGCAAGAGCAGGAGCAGAAGAGGGGCCACACTTCACCTTCCGCCTGGCTGGCTATCTGCAAGGGACTCTCTCCATCCATAGGTGTCCATTTGCTTGCAACCCAAGGATTGGTTTTCATATTCCAGTTCACTTTGCACAGCAGTGGAAATTTTGTCTGCAAATTGGTGTGCAGGAGGTTCAGCTCCCTGAAGATCAGGTTCTGGCCATAGAACAAGAAGCATCCCTTCCGGTCCCCAGGCCAGACCTGGTGCCTGCTGTACATAAGCACATTTTTCCCATCACAGACAATTTAATTTGCTTATCTGCTGACAGTTAGGGACAGTTCAACTTCAGAAGTGAGATTTCTCAAGCAGAAGCCAAGTTTATAATTTTACAGTTTGGAAAACATCAAATGGCTCTTTGCTGCAAACAATGAAATAATTGTACAAGGAGGGTAGTGATCATCTGCCTATGAGCAACAGACAGACATTACTTTTCACCTCTGGCTGAGGAGTTAATGAGATCTGCATTAAGTACCTGTAGATAGTTAACACCAGCCTTTTAAGGACAAAGCCGCTAACAGCTACAAAAATGACCTACCACTACAAGAGGGGTAACAAGACTTTCCCCTCCTTCAGAAGGGGCCACTGGGTATACCATCTTGCTTTTATTCTTCCAGACTTAGCAGCACACAATATATTTGGATATACACCTCAGAAAAAGTGATTGTCCTTTGTATGGCACAATATTAAGTAGAACATTAAGTCTTCAGTTTCCAGGCACCTTCCTATTTTGTCTTGAAACTGAAGAATATAGTTCTTTAATACCTCATAATTAGGGTGTAAGAGCAGTTTTAGAAACAGAAAATAACCCAGATTACATGTTTCATTTGTATGAGAACATGGAATCTCTTGCCTTCATGTCACAACTTAGTCCTTTTTTGTGGTTTCCAATTCTGCTCATTATATACCTTTTTCCTAAGCCAGTTTTTAGCAAGGCTGTCTCTCCAGTCAGTTCACAGTGCACCAACTTGCAACAGCAGAGGTACAGAACATGCAGCTAGGAGTGGAACAAGAATGATGTCATCCCTTTTGTCAGCAGCTGACTCTTGTATCGGACTAATGAAACAAGTGAACCATATCTTATCATTAGTTCCAGCTGAAATCAGAACTGAGGAATAAGTACAATAACACCAAGTAAAAGACAACTCAGAGCTATTACAATTTCCTTAAATGATCCTTGTTAGAGAAAAGCTCTGATACTGATCAAATACATGCATCTGCATCCTACCACTGCACTCATGTTTCTTAAAAGTTCTTAATTTTGCAAAAGGTTGGGAAGATATTTTAGGCACCTGTAAACAATCTTAAACATGCAAAAGATGTAAAAAACCACATGTAAAACATGTAAAACAGAGTCCGACCACTTGCAATTGAATGGACAAATCTTAAACCAGCTTATGAAACAAACAAGGATATTTATTTTCAATGATTGCTAAGCTAGTTTACATAATACACAAATATGCTATCAGGACACACTTCAAAACAAGTCACAGTTGTTTTATTTAAAAACAAAAACTGACAAAACATTTGTCCAGTTAAATGTCCAAAATGTAAATGCCATCTTTTCCTTCCTGAGCTATTCTTAAACATCCAAAACACTTCCATGTCTTTTTACTGTTTCTATTTCTTACCATTAAAATAAAAAGCACTACACATTGCCAGTTCTCAGTGTTTACAACAAATCCATCTCTGGTTTAAAAGACTGCTTCTGTCTCTCTCAAGCTATGTTATTGTCATGGTTTAAGCAGTAACTCACGCAGCTTTGCTCACTTGCTCTCCCCTCTTATTTCCCCCCACTCCTGGAGGGATGGGAAGGAGAATCAAAAGAATGCGACTCCCACAGATTGAGATAAGAACAGTCCAGTAACTAAGGTATAACACAAACCACTGCTGCTACCACCAGTAATAATAATGACAAGAG
>JASSUY010019388.1:0-22416 GCA_032466535.1 Forpus xanthops | reverse complement strand
TGTCCTTTTTATGTTGAGGACACCAGAACTGCACACAATACTCCAAGTGAGGTCTCACGAGAGCAGAGTAGAGGGGCGGGATCACCACCCTCACTTTGTTTGAAATTACCTTTTAAAGTGCTGCTTTTGTTTTGTGCTGTTTCACAGCGGAGGAGGTGGGAATTTTGTTCTTTCGACTAGTCTGACTGGCTACACGAGGTTTAATGGATGTGCAGTCCCTATGGTAGATCATGGCTATGGCTTTTTTTATTCCATCAGAGATGACAGGTAAATATAATTTCATTTTGGGTATGGTTCTGTCTCTGTCACAAAGGGAAATGCAGCTAACAAAGAGAATGAGGATGGCAAAGGACAGAAGAAAGATGGCTGAATGTGTCAGGAAAGGTTGAGAGGTGAGCTACATGAGAACAGGGGCATTAACATTATGGGAAGGCACGTGTGGGAGGAAGGATGAATGGTGGAGGTGAAGTGAGCACCAAGATACTGATAATAAGCAAAAAAAAAAAAAACCTTGGGGAAGGTGAAAGAAGGGAGGGGCAAAAGAGGTTAAGTTACTTTAAAATAAGCTTTAATTTTTGAGATAATTAAATGTAACATGCAAAGGTGTGCTTTAAATAGTAGGAATTGACTGAGACCTGTTAGAGCACAGGTGAGCACACTGTCCCTCCTTCTTGGCAGTGACATACATCTCTTGGCTCAAACCAAGCCTCTCTGAGCAGCAAGAAGCAGCTTGAACATTTGGCTTCACTTCTCATAAAATTTGTAGTATTTGGGAAGATCCAGCCTTGGTTTATTTGTCTTGTGGTCAAAAATTACTGCTTCTTTATAAAATCTGATAAATTCCTTTGATTATAAGGTGTTGAGGTAACTTGCTATTTTGTGTTCTGGATGTTTTTGAATTACTTCTTCCTAAAGCTATATATGTATTGTGTGCAGATTAGATTCAGTTCGAGAATGCAAACCACGTAGTTCTGTTTCTTTTAACAGAACCATTGATCAAAATAAAGATTTACCTTTTATTAGGTAAATAGGAAAAATGTCCTTTAACCTTGAACTAGTTGCGTAGAAGAAATATAATTCGCAGTCTTTTCAAATGTAAGTGGACAAGTTCTGTCACTGCATATATAGAAATAGGTGTTTAAAGCAAAGTGTCTAGTTTCAAGATCTATCAAGAGTATTCCTTACAGAAGACATGAGGTATCTGAGTCCTCTTTGAATGTTAAGACAGTATGTTTATGTGACAATTTGCTGCAGGATTTATGTCCACAGTGTCACATTTCAGAGCAATTTGTGTGACTTTTATCCTAGACCATAAGAACTAAGAATGGTAACTTGTTTTCTTTACTAATAGGATCATTTCTAGCTGTTCTTCCTGGAAGTCCTGTCCAGAAACTGATGCCGAAGTGCTGTGTAGAACTGTGTACCAGTGTTTTCAGGACATGCTACAGTTAACAATTGCAGCTCAGCTGTAAGGTTGATAATGATGTAAAAGCCTTTACAAGTTCACAAGTTATATGTAGAACAAGTTACACATAGTTTTAAAGAAATGCCACTCAAGATTATTGTTATAGGCAACTTAAGACATTTAACAATTTATGTGAAACCTACCTGTTTTTATGGGACTGTGGTGACAGTACCCATTTAAGAATAATGTAGCCATTTGCAACAACAATGCAAGCAGTAGTACCTTACTTAGGTGGAACTATGCAATATTAAAATAAGCCTCAACAATGCAAACGTACTTGGGATGTTGGGAATGGAAAATTTATGGGAGATTTGGATTTGTGATCTTAGTAGTAACATGTCAGTGGAGCGCTTAACTCTGTACTTAGGAGTAACCACACTACCCTCCTAGGTGGTAATGCTTCTTAATAATAATGGTTTATGAAATAGAAAGACTGCCTTCTATTGAAATGAAAGTTATCTTTCATTTTTGCTATTGGAATTATACCAAATAGACATACCTGTAAGTGGGGAAATTCCCACTACATTTGGAGTAAGAGAGCACTCAACCTGAAGTATTTTGCAAAAGGAGCTCTCTATAATAAAGACAGAAAGCAGCATATGAGTTCCAAATTCCTCGGAGTTTTCATCTTCTAGTGAACTGTGAACATCTGCTTTACACTAATAATACATGATACAACTAAGCACTGAATGCAGGTTGATACAGTTCTCAGGATTTTAAGACTTGATTCTTCTAAGCAGCTTTGTATTCCTGCTATACAAATAAAATTGTTCTAAAAATCAGCTTTTCATTGACTGTTTCATGGGGGACTGCTATTAAACAGTGTGGCAAATCTCTTTGTGAAAGATGGATTATCTTGGGGACAGCTGAACTTGAGATTCTAAAGCAGCCATTGTTTTCTCTAGTTGTTGGAGTTTTGAGAGAGATCAGAGATTATTATATGATGTACAGGAGCAACTGCCTCCTCAGCTAACACTGGGCCAGTCTCTTTGCCTTCTGTAAGCGCTATTGCTTTTTTTTCCCACAGCCGCAAGAACAGTTTCCCTCTTTATTTCCTTTCTCAAAGCCTGACACTTCTCTGAGTAACAGGCCAGGATGTGTTATACTGTGTTTTTTCGCTTTGGAAAAGAGCCTTTGTCTTCCCTGCCTTTACTGAACTACTTGTACATCCTGTCTCAAAACTGACAACCATTAATTGTTTAATGGATTGAAGTCTTCATAATTTCTGTGAAATAGATGCAGATTTTGGATCAAGCTATGCCTGATGGGTTTGGAGTTCTGTTGGTTTTAAATTCTGTCTGATGGTTACAACCTTTCACCCCTCAGCTGGGTTAGTAAACCTGGTTACTACTGTAACAAGGACAGTTTGCTTTGAACACTCTTGAAACAGCCTGAAATCAGATGAGGATTGTCGGAAGAGAGGCACAATTTGCTTCCAAGACATGAGACCAAAGGAGAATTGGTTCCAGAAATTGGCTGCACCCGTTTGTACATTGGCAAGCTGAGAATAGGAGCCAGGGTTCTGCAGTAGTGGGATTGAGCCAGTTGCCAGTCCCAACAGACTTCCTTCTCTCCCTGCTCTGGGTTGCATGTGCATTTATTTAGTAGTGCTTTGGGCCCGTCTGTGCTGAGGAACACATCGCTGCCTCCCTTCTGTCTCTGTGTGCTGGTGTCTGTGCATAAACAATAGCTACTCTCTTTCTAGCCAGACTGCTTTTGTGAAAAATTCTTTGGCCTCTTGCTGGCATACATCTTGTACGTCTTACAGTTCCTTACAGAACTTAGAAAGAATGCAAAGTTAGAACATTATCATCAACCTGTGGAAACACACACACCTCCAACACCTGAACAGAGGAGCCGAGGTCTCATCCTTTTTCACTAGGTCTCTACTGAAACAGCTTGCTGATGTGCTGATGGAAGAAGAGGGTTGGGTTCTTGAAGTAAATGTGCTTCAGTTATTTATTAGTTATGAGGTTTAAGGAAGCTGTTTACATAATTTTACCAAAACCAGAAGTACTGAAACTAGTCTCATCCAAAAGACTGAACCAGCTGTGCAGATGCACTTCAGCAGCAGGTACTGCCTGCTACTGCACATTTGCATGGCCCACTTTGAATGTTGACCAGAGAATAGTAGATGCCTTGTTCAGCCAGGAGCTGCTTATGGGTCCCTTGCTTTGTGACCTCGCCACTCTGGGCATAGCAACCTTCTCAGTGTTTTAGATGATGGAGAGGTGGTGAGCTACCACAATACAGGTGTGACCTTCTCTGGCTTTATCCAGCACTTCCTGGACGATCTGTGCAATGAACAAACCAAAATGTGAATTGGAAACAAATACAGCAGCTGTTAGCACCTCTGATGCCCCGTGTCTGTTACCTATGATAGAGCAATGAGAGAGGTGATGTTTCTATGCCCTCAGAGGTGAAAACCTTATCCCTGATGACTGATTCGGTGTGCTTGCTGGTGTACATGCATTCATATTTTCACTTGCCCCAGAAGTCAGGTAGAGCAGACATCTCCGCGGTTGGAGCTTGGCTCTTCCTCACTGCCACAATGTCCTGGGTTCAGCAGTAGCAGTCATTTTTCTCCTTCTTAGTAGCTGGTGCAGTGCTGTGGTTTTGACTTTCAGCCTGGGTACAATGCTGATAACACTGATGTTTTCAGTTGTTGCTCAGTAATGTTTACTCTGACCAAGGACTTTCTGAGCCTCATGCTCTGCCAGGGAGGAGGGGAAGCTGGGAAGAAGCAGAGACAGGACACCTGACCCAAACTGACCAAAGAGGTATTCCACACCACAATACGTCATGCTCACTATATAAACTGGGGGCAGTTATCCGGGAGGGCGAGATCACTGCTCAGGTCAGGCTGGGTATCATTTGACAGGTGGTGAGTGGTTGTATTCTATTCCCTTGTTATTTTCCTTGTCATTATTGTTGGTAGCAGCACTGGTTTGTGGTATACCTTAGTTACTGGACTGTTCTTATCTCAACCTGTGGGATTACAAGAAAAGCAAGATGGTTAAGTGCTGGAGACAAGGAGAGAGGAAAGGGAAGGTTGGAAAGGTGCCAGCTGGACACATTCAAAGCTTTTTTTAGTTCTGTCTGTGCATTTTCTAGATTAGGTGTTTGCCAGATCTCCCTCCTACTCCCCGGCTCTCTTATCCCAGGGCTTATAATTTCCTCACCTGAGTTTCACTTGTTACTTGCTCCACTAATCTTTTAATCTTGTCCACCTACATTCCCTACAATTAAGCCATGTGATGCTGTTATTAAAGAAATCTTGTTGGCTATGAAAACAAGGAATGGCTTTGCTTTGCCTGTCTTCATGTTACCTCCCTTTTACCCTGGGCAACCTGATTACAAGGGAAATTGTAAGTAAGTAGCTAAACACATTATAAAAGCGTCACTTATTTTGGATTTGTAATAGTGTAACTAAGGAAGGGGTATGTAAGGGTGAACAATGGAAGAAAGAAGTATCTGTTGATTTTTGTAGTTCTATACTACATTGATTTCATGATACCTACAGAAAAGTCAAACCTATTATACCACATGGACAAATAAGAGCCTAACAAAGAGATACTTACAAAAACATATCTTTAAACCACACGTGTCCATTTCCCACTGGAGAGGCACCAATCTTAAACACCCAGCATAAGTAAAATACATAATAGTTTGTGTAAAGGCAAAAGGAAATCCAAAGCTATTATACGATCATAGAATGGTTTGGGCTGGAAGGGACCTTAAAGCTTATCCAGTTCCAACCCCCCTGCCATGGGCAGGGACACTTTCTACCAGACCAGGTTGTTCAAAGCCCCTTCCAACCTGGCCCTGAACGCTGCCAAGGATGGGGAACCCACAGCTTCTGTGGTCAACCTGTGCCAGTGTCGCACCACCCTCATAGGGAAGAATTTCTTCCTAGTGTCTAACCTAAATATACCCTCTTTCAGTTTAAAGCCATTCCTCCTTGTTCTGTCACTACATGCCCTTGTAAAAAGTCCCTCTCCAGATTTCTTGTAGGCCGCCTTTAGGCACTGGAAGCTGTTCTCAGGTCTCCCCGGGGACTTCTCCAGACTGAACAACCCCAACTCTCAGCTTGTCTTCATGCAGAGATGCTCTAGCCCTCTGATCATCTTTGTGGCCTCCTCTGGACTTGTTCCAGCAGGTCCCTCTTTTGTTGGGGGCTGCAGAGATGGACACAGTACTGGAAGCGAGGTCTCACAAAAGCAAAGTAGAAGGGGAAAATCACCTCCCATCACTTATTTGACATGCTCCTTTTGAGGCAGCCCTGCACATGGTTGGCTTTCTGGGATGTAAGTGGACACTACTGCCTCACGTTGAGCTTCTCATCAACCAATAACCTGCAAGTCCTTCTCCTCAGGTCTGCTCATACATTCACTTGTACCAATGTATAGTGTGAAGAGTACCCTTCTAATCAAAGGAATCCACAAGTCCTCAGTATTTTTAAGTAATGTCCTGCTCTATCTCAAGATCCTAACCTAAGACATCATAATTCCTGTGCACTTCAGTTTCCTTTCTGTCTTAAAAAAAAAGATGACAATATCAGGACAGAACTAGGCATGTACAGATTGTATTGTCATAAATTCATTAAAATTATTTTTGAAGTTTTACTGCAATTGCCATTCAGATATTCAGCCATCTGATGAGGAAAATCATCAAGGACTTCAGAATTTCTACAAATCAGGAATTACTTCAGTAGAACAAATCTTTGTGCTTTATCTTATAGTGAACCAAAGCAAGTGACAATTCATGAGTTTTCACATGATCTGCAATAGTACTTTGATAAAATAACAGAGTTAACAATACAGAAGCTCCTATATAGGTCCACCTTTCTGGTTCCTTCCTTGGGGAAATCCCACTGATTTTTATAGGAATCTTAGCTAAACATACAGGTAAACCCCCCTGCCTTTGGTTTGTTAGACAATAGGTTCCCTCAAACGGCTTGTGATAATGCAAATTAATAAAGGCTTCTATTTCCAGAATTAGAGTATCCTATAACAGCATCATGCAGACTTTGAAAGAAAACAAAAAGACATTCAGAACAT
Source organism: Forpus xanthops (assembly GCA_032466535.1). Classification (NCBI taxonomy): domain Eukaryota; kingdom Metazoa; phylum Chordata; class Aves; order Psittaciformes; family Psittacidae; genus Forpus; species Forpus xanthops. Next base: position 15,891 of record JASSUY010019388.1, on the reverse strand, counting down.
TATCTGTAGAACACTACCTAAAATGTCAAGAACGTTAGCTGGAGGGGAAAGATAATATATATTTTTTATGTCAAACCTGATTTCGGAATGAAAGATTTTACAATGCACTGATAGAGATGAAACATGGTTCGGTTTATTGGTGTTAATTTATGTTCATTTTAAAAAAGGAATATTTCAATAACTTTTTATAAGAAACATTCTTTTACCTATATGGTGCTTGCAATCTGTGTCTATACATAAGCTCATTTTTTTTTTTCTGAGTCAAACAACAGTTTGAATATTTTCTATGGCTTCTGAGGAAATTTACATCAGAGACCAGATATTCATCAGCAAAAAAACCCGATTATGTGGAAAGTTTTAAACATAATGCAACAAATCCAACTGCAATAGAGGTGCGTCTCCAATACTGTTGAAAGTGTAGTTTCAACATTTGTAGATATGCTGCTGCTAATTATATCCAGTCAGTGTGGGTCATAGCAGTGAAGCTGAGACAGTATACAGTTTAGCACAGGCGGGCAATGGGAGTTTATTTTCCAACAGGCTTGTGTAACCTGTCATGAGGATGATGTCAGGCAGCCCTCATCCCTGAAGGACTCCAGGCAGGATAAAGTGAACAAGCCTACATCACCTGCAAATGCATTTGGAACTGCAGGTTAGACATATGTCCACATCAACTTGTGATTTTGAACTCACCCATAAGGACAAGATCTTTCCCAGAGTGCATTCTCAGCATTTTTGGAAAATCAGAAGTCTTTCAAAACTCCTAAATGAGAAACTCAAACCCCCATGTCATCCCTAAAAGTAGAAAGACAGGTTTTCCTGGCCCATATGGCAGCTTGGCACCTAATTCCTGACAATTTTATATCTTTGGAAATTCTTCCTATTTTGTGACAGAAGAAAAAATTGGAGTTTTCCAAAATGATTAATGATGCCCAGTCTTGATTGAAATCCACTGTGCAAACTCATGCCTTGATTTTCTTAATGTTCCCCAAATATTAAGAAGATTGACTTATAGTCAATTCACATCTTCAGCAAGTTTTTAAATAGCAACAGTTGCTTTAGCCTTGGTCAAGAATACAGCAAATAAAACCCCAATATGTAAAGCATTTTAGAAACTGATTTTGTAAAGTATATTAATAGAGCACTATACTCATTCTAGCTCATAATTTGGTTCCAATGTCCTCCTTTTATGGGAAAAGAAAAATTATCCACTGTCTAGAAAGTCACCCAAGATCTGTCACTCAAGCTCAATATTTTCTCATATACTGTTATCCATGTAAGATTTGTACACTGTGGACTGACTTTTACTTTCACAGAAGCCCCTTGTAGTATCTGTACCACTCCAAATTGTGTGCTCAAGACTTGTATCAGGAGCTAATTGACTCCATTAGATAAGTGCATGACAAACGCTGCTGCTCCTAAGAAAGGCATGAAATGCATTTACTCTCTTTTAGCTATGTTGTTTCAATGACACTAGCTCGTTTTTATCTGTGGTGTGTGAAGATGGCATTTCTCCAGTTTTCCAGGAGGAACAGCTCTTTTAAAGAGAACAGTAGATTTTTACCTGGAGCTAAAAATAGATGCTTGAGGCATGTTCCTTCAGGTTTGGTTGGTATGTTGAGAGTGAAAACTTTTGCTGAGTTACTATGGAAATACATATTTTTTAAATTTTGCCAGAAATTGAGATTAGCAAAAAATGGTTTTAATTAATGTAGTCTGCCAAAACCACATATTTTTCATCATCTGAATCATGTACCTGTTCTTGCAAATAGGCTCCAAGGAAGCTGGCATGAGATAACAATAATCAGCTGTAAACATCTTCACTATGAGATAACTTTAAAATATTTCAGTGCATAAAAATGGACTCAACCAGTACTTTGATTTTTTTCTTGATTACCCTATCACATAAAAAAGAACAGGTTTCTTTTTCTTAACATTTATGTTCTTTTAAAACTAAATCTCTTTTAACTTACTATTTTATTGTCTGACAGAACATTTTTAGGCTTGTGAATCATCAGCCTTTACTGCAAATGTAGAAAACAGCTTGGAAGCAGCCATGACTCAGCCTTCAACTCAGTAAGAAAAAGCCTAGCAGCTCTAAACAGAAGAGCTAATCTCCAAGAACTCAGATGTACCTTTACGCTTAGCAGACTCCTCTTTCTACATTACTTCTACACAGTAAATAGAATAAATGCTTAGGCAACCTACAAATAAGAAACACGACAGACTAAGTAACATGATGGTAAGATATTGAAATAATTAAATAACATGGAAAATCTGACATAAATACATGTACACACTATCTGGCTCCCCTACAAACACAAACATTTTCTTTATGTCTGTATTACTGTTAGGAATAGTTTTACAGACAGATAAAGTGATTTTTATTTTTATTTCTGCAAAGCCAATTTAAACATATTTTGACACTGGGAAGCTTTACATTTGTCTCTCTAATAACCTTTAATGGCTTTGCTCTTTTTAGAAGCAAGATTGATTTAGACTGCTTCTTTCTTTGGCTGACAGCCAACCTGTGGGCTCACAGAGGTTTCCAAATTTCACTTCTGATATTGACATTACCCTCTGTTGCCTTTTCCCCATCTCTGTTATCAGCCAAGGCTAATAAGTAGCCAGTGCAATCACTGAGTGATCTGGAAAGAGGCATAGGAAATACATAGCAATTTTAGCCAGATTGTACAATAATTGCAATGGATACTTCAAAAGACTGTTGTGAGACTTTGTACATTAAATTCAGGTTGCTTTGTAAACTTCATCTGTAAACTGTTGTAGAATTCATGATAAATAAAAGATGAGTTAATTCCTTGAATTCTCTTGATGATTAGTTGAATTTTTACTGGATTTATAGATTTATGCCAAAATGCCTGTCAGGTAAACCCAACAGAATGCCCTTTATTTTTATTTTAGTGTGAGAAGGGCTAGGAGTAAACACCCAAAACCATTTTCTGATCAGCCTGGAGGCAGAAATGCCTTTGAGAAACTTCCCTAATACATGTCATGGAAATAGAAAATAAGATCTGCTGTGCCCAGACTCCTCTGCACAACTGAGCATGATATATTGGAAGGGAGGGAAAGGGTATAAGAGAAGATCACACAGGTGCTGTGCTGCCTGGGGTATGTTAAAACTGACAAAACAGTTCTCCTCAAAGTTACTCAATGAAGTAACATCCTCCCTTCCTGCTTCCGCACTCATATTTTTCCTTTGAAGCTGATTCCTAGGCTTCTGCTCCCCTTTCCAGCTGAGAAGGAAAGCAGTGAAAATCAGAGCAAGGGACTGCAGGGCATGGTCAGCTACACCTTCACTGTGATGTTTTCATGCACCTTGTTACTGACGGTTTATGTACTGTGTCTTTTTATATGGAGTGACAGGCAACTGCAAGGTGAGAAGGTGAAGATATGTGTCAGGTAGAAGAGAGGAGCTCTGAAAGGAAACAAGCTGAAAAGAAATGAAGGAAAGGAAAAAAGAAGCAGAGTGCTGGGAACAAATAGGGAACCCAAATGCAGACTTGGGACAGGTGTGAGACGCACAGGACTTTTAAAACGCTTAGTATGCTCTGAATGCTACAAACTGAAAACATGAATTAATAACTTACCTTTTCAATTTTCAGCTTCATATTTGCTGCATCATCATTTTATCAGAACAATTACATATATTTGTATATATTCTTGTTTCACCACCAAAGTCCCTATTAAGCAACACTGTGTGGTATGACATAAAACCAGATAAAAATGTCACTGAACCCACCTGTCATGTGATTTCCAGTTCCTCTTTAACTTTTTTCTGCATGTCCAGCAAGCATCTTCATTTGAGTCATTCCTGTTACAGCAGGAATTGTCACAATGGCTAAACCAGAAGAGTCAGCTCCCAGCCATGAATCAATGACGAGCAGTCCCAGTTCCAAGAGTAACTACATTTTGGGCAATTAGGGTCAATCTGGAACCTTTAGGCTGGAAAAGAATGAAACCATTGTAAATTATTGTTTTATTTGAAAACTTTCTTACCCAGAGAATGGAGATTTATTAACCAGAGATATCTGAAAGTGCTTAATTTGGTCTAAATATTCTGCAGAGTTAGATGTTTTATCTTTTGAAAAAACATTCTATTGTATAAGTAATTCCCTTGAGTCTTCTCTATCTTATCTAGTCTTCTTCCTCTGCTTTCATTTATTTACTCAGACTTACAGTTTTTGTTTTCAGGTTTTAGCCAAGAAAACACAATAGCATCTCATAGATATCAGATTTGCTAGGTGTCCTGAAACATGACATTTCCTGACTTGGAGTCTGAGATGCTATTTTTTTCTCTCTGGCCATTTATAAGTAAGCATGGAAGCAAACACAGTGCTGAAATGAGAGAAAACCTCATTTACACTTAAGCATTTTGTTAATATTTGTAACATTTAACATGAAAACAAAATGCTCTCTAGACAACTAAGTAGATTGGATAAATAACATCAAGTAAACTGAGTCCCTGCAAGACTCATTTATAGTAGTGATAACAGGACTGAACACCAGTGAAAACTAAAAGCAAAGTTGTATATGTATGTATATATCTACAGAAATACATCTGTTACTATTATAATTGATTTTCATGACACCAAAATAAATATTAAATAATAATCATAATAGCTTCCAGATGGCTGTGCGTGCAGGATTTCTACTTATCAAATACATCCTGTAACTTAGTCTATACTAAACCAGATATGAAAAAGGCCAATGCTTATTATTTACTCCTTTGATTTGTAAGGCATCATTAGCAAGTCTCATAATTAATGGTCCAGTGATATTTTTAGGATCATCAAACCCACTGATCTCTTATGACATGCAATAGAGTTGTTAAATTTTAAAAGCTTTGGTCTGCGTATCACTTCATTAGGCTACACAAGAGAACTTGATTACTTCAAATTGCATCAGGGTGACACGTGTCATATGTTGTTCTTTACATAGCATAAATACAATAAACCTAAAAGTTTAATAAAGATATGAGAACAAAAAACGCAAACCTAAGTTGTATTAACAACCTGTATATCCTTTTTGCAATAGCACAAACATCACCACCTTATTTCAAATAAAATGCAGTTTACAAGAAATTCTTGCTTGTGGATTTAATATGATGATCAGATGCTCATTAAATAGCAATACCAAGAAATATGCCATTAGAGACAATTATTTGGATGCATAACATGCATCTGGAAAGACTAAACAATATACTTTCTCCTGCTATAAAGCTAAAACCTCATCTTAATTCTCTGTCAGTGGCACGTACTGTGAAATCTGCTTTGAAGTGTTTCCAAAGTCGTAAGTGTTGATGCAAAATATCTGTGGTGTCTGAGAAGACATATGCAAAATGTTATGCAGTGCTGCAAGATTACTCAAGACTACCTCTTCCTCATCTAGAAGACTATTTTCAGAGGAAAAAATCTTGTCAATCATATACTTTCACATCTCATTAGCAATTCAGATTAATTGGTCTGAAGGATCAGTGACTCTAAAACACATATTCAAAACCCCAACAATTTGAAAAATAAGATTTCTGAATTTAATGCAAAACATTTGTCTTATTTAAACCCAGGAAGTAAAAAAAAAAAACATATTCACTCTATCTTTCCTCCAGGCTTGCCAAATATCAAACAAAAAAAGGAATACCAATAAACAATGTAAGAATTTTTATTACATTATACATACATAATTCTTATCAACAATATTATATTTTTGTGTAATAACTGTTCATAAGGTTAATGGAAGAGCTTTCATATTTCTTCCCATTAGTGTATAAATACATAACCTTTGGACATCAACAAACATGTTACATTTTTATTTCTTGTGGTTTTATTGAGGGTGAGGGACTATATTTAAGTGCAGTAAAGTACTGTATTGCTAAATAAATAAAGAAAAAACATACAAAACAAACAGCTGCAATCTGGCTGCAAGCTCACATAGACAGATGACTGCTTTGGCATTATGTGATATGGAGAATGCACCATATGTGCTGGAGCTAATACTCAGAATGCTCCCAGGTCCCACTGCTGCTGTGTCTAACACTTGAACATGATGCCAGGTAGACACTATTTTCACACCAGAGTGAGAAAAGTGAAGATAATGACATGAAAATCTCCCTGTTACCTTTAGGGTCTTTACAGTCCTTCCTGCAGGGATCTGTTGGGATTCAGCATGCTCTGAGAGACCTCAGTTTCCTCCTGGGCTAGTCAAAAATTCTCATGGAAGTTAATTTTCAAGGAGGTGACCTAAAATCCCTTCCCATCTAAACCAGCAAGAAGGGTCATCTGGGTCCCTAGTAAACAGGGTTAATGAGGAGGAACCTGATGTGGCTGAGGTTGGCTCTGGAAATTTCTCAAGGAGGAAATGAATGGAAAGGAGAAAAGGAATATGGTCTCTGTGGAGACCACAACAACTCCACTCAAGCTGTATGGGCTGAAGAAGTGATGTGGTTGCGGCTGTTTGGAAACCTCCTCTTTGGCCCCACACATGCTGTCATATTGGACTAGCATATTTGGAATACACCACTCTCTGTAGGGAGTGAAATGCAAGAGAGTGATGTGTCTAGTTTCACATTGCTTTTGCTTTGTACTACCTCAGGGATCACATGTATGCCTACAAGTGGGTCAGCTGGGAGTAAAATTTGACAGAAATTCAGGGAAGGACTGAATTTATAATGTAGACCAGCAGTAAGACACCGAGTACCAACATGAAATATGTGATGAGTTACAATACTCAGTAGGAAATCAGCTGGTAAGGAGAGGAGTGGCACCAAAACAGGGACAAAATCATGTGAGTTAGTTCTGACTGTGCTGGAAATGCTGGCAAGCATGCAGGGCAGGTAACAGTGCAGGCTGTGTCTCCCAGATGGGGCTTACCAGTTTGCACTGGTACATGGTACACACTGCAGCACAGCAGGGATGCCGAGCAACTGGCCGCTGCACCAGCTCCAGGAAGCAGCTAATGCTAAGAATCAAATGATGGTGATAAGCCTGTTTATGCACACAGTTTGGATCCTTGCCATCCTACTCACTGCTTATCAACTAGTGACTGCTAGGCTTGGATTTCAGGCTTATTATTTTAAGCAGTTTTCACTCTGCTGCTGAATGTACTTCTACTGACAGCAGAGCCCTGTTCATACCCTGGACCCCTGCTGCGGCTGTCTTTGGCTTTGTGCCTGCTATGAAGGAGCAGCCACATTCAGTGAGTGCAGCTAGTCAGATATCCAGGTCCTGTAAATTTTGCTAGTAATTATTTGTGGGCCCTGGCCACAAATAAAAATGGACTTACCTGACCATGAAGAGAGATATGAATTTCACATTTAGTCTTATAGATTGCAGCCTACTTTCTCTGGTTCTCAGTCCAAACTGAGATGCTTTGGTTGTATTAAATAAGCTAGATAAACACTACCATTACCTTTGAGCTCTCTTATAGTTGACCTACAGTTATATCAATGAAAAGGTTTTAAAACCATTTAAAATGTCTCTCTGAACATATTATGAGGATTTAGTCCAGTTTATGGCACATAAAACCTGAAGCATTTCTAAAGCTCAAAAAACCTAAATATATAATGCTTTTACCTGTCTCAGAATTGCTCTAAATACCATGGATCAAAGCTTCATTAAAGGGCTTTCTCCAGCTTTGTGAAATGTGAAACCCTGTCTGAGAAAGAAAACCAAGATTTTTTACTACCTAATCACAGTTTTTGTCTCTTTTCGGATAAAAGAAGTGACTATCTGCATATAATATAAAAAAGAATATTACTAAGTAAAAAAAAAAATCTACTTGTAACTGACATAATCAAAATCTTTTAAAGCTGAATTTAGCACCTGTAAATGTAGAGCAAAGAATGAGACATTTTAAGGAACAAGTGTATATCCTGTAATAGTCTTCAGGCCCCATTAAACAGTGTTTTAATAGTAGGATTTTTTTTCTCACACCTAATCTCAAACAGAAACTGGTCACTTGAAAGTAAGAGGCTTGGTGCTTGGTCCAGTATTTAAAGGGTGTCTACAAAGAAGATGCAACTCCCTTTTTACAAGGAGTCACATGGAAAAGGCAGGGGGTAATGGGCACAAGTTACACCTGGGGAGATTCTGGTTAGACACAAGAATAAAACTTTTCACAATAAAAACAATCAACATTGAAATAATCCCTCCAGGGAAGCGGTGGATTCTACAACACTGGACACTTTTAAGATTCAGCTGGACAGGGTGATGGGACATCTTATCTAGGCTGTCCTTTTGCTGAGAAGGTTGGCCCTGGTGACCCTTGAGGCCTCTTCCAAACTTATATTCTATGATTTTTAGATTCTATGATACTGAATATTCCACACATTGACAAATACACACTCGCATATGAACAATTATTTGTACATGAGAATTTAGGCTGCATTTCAGAAATTGTGGTCAATACTATTTGATCCTATATAAACAGAAGGACGCATCCCATAGACTGAAGAGGTGATTTGAACTATTATTTAACTTTCATGGTATGGAGCTGTGAGTAACCTTAAATTAAGCACATATAATGTGGTCTTTCTCAGTTACTTCAGGTATGCTTTCTTAGAAATCCAAGGAGTTGAGTTCATGCAGGAATGTGTAGGATAGTTTCAGTACAGTCACATCACATGCTGGCAGGAGTGTTGCAAAGAGCTCAGGGCAGGTGTTGAGGCAACCACTTACTCAAGAAGATTCAAAAGCTGATCTACGACTGTGTGGCTAACAGTACTACCAGTACTATCAGTGTTGTCAATATTGGGTTTTCCTGCACAGGCTGTGACATAGTGTGGGCCTTTCACACAAAAGGTCCTTTGCTGGGGAGATGGGGTCAGCTTATAGCACAGAGAACATTTGAACCCTCTTACTATGTTTTGTACCTATCTGATAAATTTCATTATAATTTTTCTTATATACTGCTTAACACTATGGTGCTGAGAACTTAGCACAGCTGAGGAGCGACTGACATATTATGAACAACTGCAGTAAGGAAAATTTAACTGAAGAAAAAGAAATTACAGAAGAAATTAATACAAATTAAGAACAGTGCTGCATGCATGCTGTTCACCTCCTTGATGGCACGCTCTACCTTTGCTATAAACTCCTATAGCAGAGAATTTTGGAAACTGATTTACTTAAGTAATAGTACAATAATTTCCCCTGTTCTTGAAATATGCATGTTGTATGCATTATATATATTTAAAGTGAAAACAAGCCCATTTGCTGTTGAACTAACTTGGTGTTTTTTCTTTGAACTTTATAGATCTGAAGTGATTTTACATGTCTTGAGAATGAAGGCTTCCTTAGTATTTCAGCAAGATAAAACCAGTAACATGTCAGTGAACAACCTACGTCAGTAGGTATCATTGCAATTTAAACTTGCAAGATGTTGAAGCATATCTTAAGACTCTAGAAAAGAATTTCTGTAGGTATTATTACAATTTACACTTGCAAAATGTTGAAGCATGTCTTAAGACTCTAAACTAGCATTTCTGGAGTCACTGGCAGAAGATTGCAGCATGTGAAACAATGATTAGTTACTGAGAGAGAAAAACGGAAATTGTTCTTAATATTATGTGTCATATTTAACAGACCCATTATTTCTTTTAGACTAAGACTCAGTGACAAACAGGTTGTTTGCTTTCTGTAGGTTAAAATCCCCAACCCACCCCTAAATACCAGCTTTTAAAAATGCCTGACCTGTTGCATTTGGAGAAACAGAGCCAAAGACGAGAGCCTGAGAAGAACCACGCACCATCAGGAGTCCATCTGGCCCAATACTCACTCTCCAGTGGTACCCCGTGCATTCCTAAAGGAGAGTACAGGAGCAGAGCAGGTCTACTTCTGTCAGGGTGCAGAGGGTGTTCATATGCCTCAATACTTGGGAGCAGCCTCCTTGGGACCTGCACTGCAGATGGCCCCTCAAACCTATGTCACAGGTTATCACGCAGAACTGTACACACAACACATCATAGCTGTTCCATTGCATTCCATTGCATTGCATTCCATTGCATTGCATTCCATTTTATTCCAAAGTGCTAGCATTATGAAATGGGGGTGATGTGGCATCCGCAGCCCTGCTGCTGCTGTCCCTTCACCCAGCGTGCCTTGGAGAAAGGCATTTGGGGTGCTGGAACAGGAGGCAGTGCCTGTGCCCATAAGGGTCTGCTGATGGAAGCCACAGCTGCGGGATGCCCCTACTGAAGAAGAAAGGAAGGGAAGGATGGAAGGAAAGAAGATAAGGAAGGAAGAAAAGGAAGGAAGGAAAAGAAGGAAGGAAGAAAGGGAAGGAAGGGAAGGAAGGAAGGAAGGAAGGAAAGGGGTAGGAAGAGAAAGGCAAGAAAGAAAAGAAGTGTAGAAAGGATAATCATATCCTACTACCGGCACTGGCTCTCAATTTGTGGGAAGGAGGCCTGTTCCTTCTTATGGGGGTGAGAGATGTCGATTCTCTGCGGGTAAGCGGAGCATTGAAACACTTGCAAACAACATGTGTGAGCTGGTTTTTGAAAATCTTCTGCACTCATCCGGTTTATTTGGGTTTCAAAGGATAGCAAAAGACCACATCTCTGATAGCAGTGGGGCTCAAAGATGAAGGCATCAGCCTGAAGTAGGATGTGCTCCTGAACTCAGTGGTTGGAAATCTTTTGTACTTGGGCAATACCTGCTATATTCCTTGTGATTTCCCCCCACTCCCAACCCCAACCATCCCTTAAATCCCAGTTTATGAAATGCCTGACCTGTTGCAATTGGAGAAACAGAGCCAAAGACGAGAGCCTGAGAAGAACCGCACACCATCAGGAGTCCATCTGGCCCAATACTCACTCTCCAGTGGTACCCTGCGCATTCCTAAATGCACGGGGGTACCACACAACACGTCATAGCTGTTCTGTTCCATTCCATTCCATTGCACTCCATTCTGCTCCATTCGATTCCATGCTATTCCATTCCATTCCATTCCCTCTCTTTCTTCCCCCATCCCAGGGGGAGGGGGAAGAGAATCAAAAGAATGGAACTCTGACATGTTAAGATAAGAACAGTTTAGTAACTAAGGTATAATACAAATCACTACAGTTACCACCAGTAATAATAATTACAAGGCAAATACAAGGAAAGTATACAAGAGCTCACCAACTAATTTCCACCCTGCCCAACTCATCAGTGCACCCCATCACCTCATACCAATTCCGACCACGCAGTTCACCCCCACAACCTTCCGGGTCTCTGCTCTTCATTTTACATCCTGGGCATGACTTGCTGTGCTATGGAATACCTCTTTGGTCAGTTTAGGTCAGGTGCCCTGCCTCTTGTTCCTCCTGGTCTCTTCCTGGCAGAGCATGAGGCTCAGAAAGTCCTTGACCAGCCTAAACATTCTAAGTCGTAACTATAAACACTGGTGCTATCAGCGCCTTTCCCAAGCCAAAAATCAAAACCACAGTGCTGCACCAGCTACTATGAGAAAGAAAAAATGATTTTGCTGCTGAACCCATGACAGGATCATAAATAATAAAGTTCAGACAACTATTGAATGTGGTATTAGGCACTTTCTTCTAATTGTCCAGGGGAGAAATTTTTATTTAATTCATTCTTGTTGCCAGAGGTTAAAGGTGTGATTAAATAGTGTAAGCGTTCATCTACATGTGAAGCTAATCAGGAATGAGCAATTCTGAAACATGCATTTGGCATTTTAATTCTGCATTGTCTTCTATCACCGACTTACCCCATGCATTCACCATGCATTGTCTTGTCACATATTGCCTTGTCCCATCCTGTCCTGCATTGTCCTTCGTGCCCTGCATAGTCTTGTCATGCCCTGCATTACCTTGCCTCTCCCCACCCTTCATTGTTTTGTCATGCTCTGCATTGTCTTATCATGCCCAACATTGTCTTGCTATGCCTTACGTTGTCTTGTCACATGCTGCCTTGCCCCACTCCATATTCCAAATGAAGAAGAAAAAAAGGAAAAGGAGTAAAACTGTTTTTTTCATTGCATAAAAATGAGTCATTGAGTAAAAATATATCTGCAGATGCATAGCAAACTGGATGAGTTCAGCATCCCATGGCTTTTAGGAGATCCCAAAACGTATGTGGGTATTAGGTATATTTCACTGCATAACATGGGGAAAAGTACTTTACAATATTATGCAATTCTTTAAATCATGGAATTTATATTCCACTGTGATAGTTTCTTTTTTTGAAACAGGAATGAGGTACAGAGGAGAGTGGAGCACATCTGACCCCAATTGTTTCTCCATTCTAGTAAAAAAAGAGATACTTTCAAAAAAATTCAAGAAGCATATAATTTTATCACCTACAATGAGAAGTTAATTGGTGTGTTATTAAGAATTATTTTTAGCCAGCTGTTCTCTGGCATGGACATCCTAGATACATATTTTATTGTAATACAAGGAATCATAATAAGCCTGACAATCTGGAACATACTGGGAGTAACTGAACATGAGCTCGTTTGATCCTTCTTGATGAAACTCAGAAACAGAAGTCCAAATCAGTTTCTAGATAGCTATAGCTGAAGAACAATTGTGCAATAGAAAATATATTTTCCGAATCAAATGCAATTAAGATAATAAGGTAAAGCTAAGGAGTTTACTATAACCAAATATACAGTGTAGCTACATCTCTAAATACAGAAAACATAACTTGAGGAAAAAATATGTTGCAATGTTCAAGTATCTGTTCAATATGTGAAAACCCCAATATGGACTTTTTAAGATGATAGATTTAATGGCTTACTGTGAAATTGTAAGTAGATAAAAAATAATATTCAGATGTCTAAGATATGCAACCTCAATCTTTAGGCTGGAATCCAAGCCAGTTTGTCAGTTATCTATCATCTGTGAAACAGAGGTCAGTAGGCAAAATACTTGAAAATGTTGAAATGATTCCTCCTGAACCAGCTATAATATTTCTTACTGATATGTGGGTATTTTGAAGCTTAACATTTGCAATATGCTTTGAGTATTTAGAAACAAAAGCTGTGGATGAAAACAGTAGTCCAAAACTTTTCTTGACTTAATCTGAGATACAAGTTCCTTTTATCTGTATTAATATTCTGATGCTTTGCTTTTGAACATAATATGGGAATTCCAAAACAAACACCTAAAAGAGGGGTTTGCTCTATCCAGATTATAGAGACAGATGGGGTTATGGGCAGGGGAACTGCAGCTGCTATTCTGATGTTTCTACGTGATAGTACAAGAATCAAAGTCATGGCCTGTGCTCAACATCATGAGCAGCTACACACACATAAACAACTCTATTAGTGCTCCATAAGGCTTCTCAGAAATGTCAACTCAGATTTTGTGCCTCAAGCACCATATTATTTACTGATCAAACTGATGCACATTTTCTTTCCAGCTGGGAGCTGAAAGTTTTAAGTTCTGCAATTATATTTTTTCTTTTTTTTTATGAGACCATTATTTGCAGAACAGTTTTCCAATGATATTCATGAATACACTCACCAGACACTCATTCTTGGAAGCAGTCTCATCCTAGAAACAGATTTTTCCTCAGTGTAGAGTAATAAACCATTTCTGTATATCCACTGCAGGCAGTTGTACCAATTACAGAACTACATTCTTTTAATATTATTAAAGCAGGTAACATAAAAGTGTATTGTACATCTGTTAAAAAGTTTGTGGTATATTAAATTGAGCCAAACATTGAAATTCCTGCCCACAGCTGCAAAATCAAGCAATTATGTCATGCTTTTATCTTCCATTAATAGGAAATACTAAATTCAACTGGTGTAAAATACTGTCACTCGTAAAAGACCTATTGTGTTGCAGGTGAAAAGTTTCACTTAAACATAATATGTAACATAACTGTAGCATTTTAATATTCAAGTTTGTTAATTTCTACATATGTTCTTTATACTTTCCATGTAGAATGTCAGTGATTTTGAATATAATATCTCAATAACAAAACTTTACTGCATAGATATTTATTAACAATGTACATGACTAATGGTTAGTTCTTAACAATTATTAATCACTATTAGTACATATTCAAGGCACTTAGTCATCCTAAAATAGCAGCTAATATACAATACCACAGAGCTGACGACATGTATGACATGTGGTTACAGTCCTGGAGAGTCTTAGTCACCTGGGAGATCAGGTTCAAGAGCTCTTCAATGAAGGAAGCTAACATTGAAAGATGCCTTCCTTCCCCCTCCTTTAAGCCCAAATTCCAGATTTTCATGTTTTATAAAATACTGTAGTTTTTAGAGGGTGCTTAGTCCTTGACCTCTGAACCCTACAACATTGGAAGACTTGCAGGTACTAGTTTCACAGGCTGCAAGAGGTGCCTCGCATTGCTCACCAGTTGTGAGTTGTTTTATCTGTTCCTTCATTTCTGTGTTATACTTAAAGCAGTCTTCCCAGCTCTTAATGCTGTACCTCTTGCATGATCAGTAACTGACCATCAATGAGGTAATAGTTCTAGGTCTTTTGTTTTCAGCCTGCATCTGCATGACCTTTGCTCTCATCCCAGGCTAACATTCCACACCATAACAAAAGACATCTGGCATCAACCTCCAACTGACCTGCAAGTTCTTGTAACAAGTTGATACCAAGCCTTTCACCGGCACAGTGAGGATAAGGCTTGCGATTTGATTCTGGCCTCAGCAAAACTAGTTTTACTGAGCATGGAAACATTTACAGGTAGTTTACCAGACTTGCCTGACTAATGTGGTTTTGACAGAGTTCAAAGCAAGCTAATATTCATTATATCTGGCTTAGCATGTTTCTACTTTTATGAGTGTGACAGGTTTCTGTGTTGGTCACATAGTAGAGTGTCCTGAGTAATGAAAAAATAGTAGTGATAAAATGGTATATATTTACTTAGTATTTCTTGTTTTCATAGGACTTATGAAAGGAAGGAGGAAACCCAAAAGTATGAAGACTATCTATTGATACTGAAATCATTACAGTGACAAAAATAGCAGTATTGAAATAATTACAGTGACAATTCAGAGATAACTGCTGCTTTTAATTTACATGTTGCATGACCCACTTTGAGCATTGACCAGAGAATAGTAGATGCCTTTTAAAGCCAGGAGTTGCTGATGGGTCCCTTGCTCTTCAACCCTGCCATTCTGGATTACAGCAATCTTATCAGCGTTTTGGATGGTGGAGAGGCGGTGAGCTATCATGATGCAGGTGCGACCTTCTCTGGCTTTATCCAGTGCTTCCTGGACAATCTGCACAATGAACAAACCACAAGGTGAACTATTATGGCAGCTGTAGTGAAATACACCTCAATTGCCATCTGTGAATTAACCTGTAATATGACAATGAGCGAAAGGCAATATCTGCGGCTCTAGTTTCCTGTTTTAGAATTGGCATGTGTTGGCTAAGAGCCAGAACTGTCATAGTGGATGATGCCATTATAGCTAAAAGGATGAGACAGAACCAGCTCATTACTGATGTGCATGGCAGGAGAAGAAGAGAAAATGGTTAAAAATTGTAACAGGGGAGGTTCTGGAAAATATTCACCACAAGGATAATTAAGCATTGGAACAGGGACAAAAGAGACTGTTGAATCTCTGGATATTTTTGAGGACCTTACTGGACACAGCACTAATAATTCTGGTTTGAATTCAGTATTGGCACTTGTTTGAAGAGGTTTGCTTAGAGACCTCCAGAGGTCCTTTCATGACTGATTAATTACATATGGGAGTTAAGTCAGTAATCTTGGGTGAACTATTATCATACTAGTTCTCATGATTTCACAGGGAGTCTCATGAATCATGTTTTTATTAAAGCTAGCACTGGCAGAAAAATACTAAAAATCATAGAATCATAGAATAGTTAGGGTTGGAAAGGACCTTAAGATCATCTAGTTCCAACACCCCTGCCATGGGCAG
>JASSUY010019387.1:12872-23671 GCA_032466535.1 Forpus xanthops | reverse complement strand
TCCCATTTCCCCGGGACTGGGGAAGAAAGAGGGGGGAGTGAGCAGAACTGTTTGAGGGGCCTCAAACCACGACAACCTGCTTTGTAATATGCAGTCCTGTGCATTTTTCTGTAGATATCTGACACAGAAAAGTTGAAACAGATTTTTGCTGTTTAGCCAGCAGTACTAATTTGAGGAATTAGTGTCACAAAAAAGCAGAAAATGGAAGACAGAGCAAAAAATGATTGCACTGGCATCTTGTGTTAATTTTTCAGTACTATACAGTAATTGTTATACCAGTATCCTAAAATCAATAAAACTAGCCACAGAAACAGTTTACCCTAAGGATAAATTAAAGGAAAACTTCCTGTACGAGAATGCAAGTTTGAAGATTTCTGAAGCAAATAGAAGCTCAGTTTCTAGAAATAAAAGTCTTTATAAAGGATATTTGAGAGGTACTGTTGTCAAGACATACCTTTGTGTACCCTATGTCGCTGAAAATGTTGGCCTAACAGGGATAATGCATGCTAAACCATCAAAGCACTCTATAAAATTGTACAAACCTGCAAAATAGCTTGGAGATGAGAATGAAATATGGTAAAGCCCTGATTAGGCAGTCGTTGTTTACTGACAGGCTGTTCACCAAATCAGTGTTATGTCTCAACCTGCACTGTGAATATTTTTCTTTTTTTTCATCTCAGCTCTTCCTACATTTGTTAACTGTTTAAATATTTCTGGGGCCTTTAGTCTTAGCATTACGAAGGCACAACCAGCCAATGCATAGCCACTTTGCCGAGAGTACTATTACCTCAGCTAACAGGTGGATGAATGAATTGTCAAGACAACAGCTGCATTTAAATCATAACAGACAAAAGTTGAAATAAGAATAATAATTAAAATGGCTGTATGGATAGACAGTTGGGTGGACTTTAAATCTTAAAATTTAATCATGATAAAAGAGGCGTAATTTAAAAGAATGACTTTTCACAAAAAAAATTTCAACATTTAATTTTTTCTATTCTCTGTTTAGTTTGAATATTGAAATTCTTCTATTGTTATTAACGTAGTTAATTCTACACAACTCTACTTGAACTGCATCATTTTATATCCATTGTAACAGAAGGAAAACAGCATCGCAGCATGATATTATGAAAGTATTTCTCAAGTTTATAAAATTCATCAAACACATTCTTTTTGAAATCACTCTGTAAAAGCATTTATTAGAATTTCTGTAATAATCACAGATGCTGAACTCAGCAGCCACAGTTGCTTCCACTAGCTAGTTTGATAACTGGGCTGTGTCACAACACGACCTTCTTTCTCCAAAGAATAAACATGCAAATTAGACCTATGAAGGAAAGAAATCCTCACATTAAAAGCTCATATATTTTCTCTCTGTCTGCAGACTTAATATAGCCTGCATGCATTCTTATTACCTACGTTCCATACATGTCATGACTTTCATAAAATCTGTTTCTCAACCATCAGTAGCAATATGTAGGTGTTCTGGGTTTTGTTTTTTTTTTTTTTTTTTTTTTTTTAGCACTATGTGGCATGCATGTTATTTCAATAATAATCCAGTATTCCACTTTTTGAAATTGATGCATTTCTCCTTTTGTACTAAAATCTCTGAAATGGCTAATAATAATTTGCAGTAAACTAGCTTGAAATGCCACTTTAAGAGGTTGCAATTAGCATATATAAATGTCTTCTGCAAGAGTGGAAAATTCTACAGGACTGAGATATCGATCATTTACACCTCAGTTTATCATAATCTCATTTTCTTAATGACCTAAGTAAGCATTTTTATTCAGGAGATGCTCTAATAAATTGGCATAATTGTGCTTCTGAATGCTATCAGAAAAGAGCATTACTTTACTGGATGGAAAGATAAAATATTTTTAAGCAAACACTGTGAGAACAGTAGAAAACTGTGTCATGATCTTGATAACAAGCTAAGTAAACATCGAAATTGCCTACCCTAACCAAGGACTTCAGAAGATTTCCCTTGAAGTGTAACCCAAAGTTTGTAGGGGTCTTAGATCTTATTTTTGTTTCTGTTCTTCAGAAAATTTAAGGTTCTATAAGTTGATGTATTTAAACAAGAGTAGAACTATGTGTAAATAAATGTTTTTCTGCTAAAAAATTCCGCTCAGACAGTCTCTTTGTATACAGGTTTCATGTATTTCATGGAAAGAAAAGAAAAAGCTAGACATAGACAAGCTATCACTAAGCATCGAGAGTAATGAAAAGAAACAGGTGCAGAAGAGAAAATCCTTCTGCTCTAAGCCACTATGCACTGTCACTGTAATATGAGGTAAAAAGTTGCACTGTGGTTGGGTGCTGAGAAAAGAATGCACTTTCAGACTGTGACAACACAAAGATGTGTACAGAGATGTGTATGAAGTTTTTTCACCAATGATGTTATGACAAGTATCCATCATCCAAGAGATGTGAAAAATTAGCATTACCAATAGGGAATGCTCAGGCTGGAGTAAGACCGGATAGGTAAGACATTGTATGAGAGAATGAAAACCACTGTGAGCATGATAGACATAACTGAGATAAAAAAGACCCAAAATGCAGGTCAGAGAGGATTCTTTTCCTGACACAAAGTGATGATTCTCCAAAACCACTCACTTCCACACAGGTATACAGATTTCCAGAGTGTAGCTTTCAGAAAGTGAAACTGATTTAAAGCATGATAAAGAGAAAAAAAAAAAAACAGAATTTATTTCAGCATTTTGGGGGAAAATTATCTTTAGAGTCTCCCTTACTGTATCTTTTTTTCCCCATCAATTACAGCAGAATAATACAGTATTTTTTTTTTTTTTTTATTGTATGCCATATAACCAAAACATTTTTTATGGACCTCAAATGATGCTCCTGTCACTCTTCACCAACTCCATATATTTTTCATATTTTTTAATTTTGAAATTGTAGATTTTTTACATAAGAAAAAACAAGTCACCTTTCCCAGGCAGTTCTAAATCATCTAGTCACTGCTGCTATTATTTATCATCAAAATATTACCCAGAGGTTTCATAAGAATCATTAAATCTTTTTTATATTTCTCTTGTCTTGAAAAATATTTGAAAAAGTACTAAACCCTCAAAATTAAAATCAGAGTATATGTATTAGATCAGTCTGCCATTAATATAAAACGGCACTCACTAAACTGTAGGTGAAATCTTGGCTTGAATTTCTATTGCCGACTCAATACTTAAATTTTACTTGAGGCTCATATAGAGATAATTTTCTTAGGATGTGTATCTAAATGGTGGACCCAAATACTGCTGAAACATTTCATACAATACAGCTCACGAACTAGTTAAGCATAGCATGTTTAGCTCCATTAAGCACGGTAAGTTGTGACGAGCTGAAGGTCTATTCATTGAATTGCTCTTAACTAAACATCAATAAGTTCTTTGTGTGGACTCAGCTCTCTCAACACCATGAAAAATCTTCGGGAAGCAGGTTTTAGAAAGATGATAAATTTTGTAATCTTTCACAGCTGAGGACACAGATTTTAAATTTTCTTCATTATGTTAAATTGTCTCCTTCAAGCAGGCTTTGCATTTAGGCTGCAAAGTAATGCTTAGAAGCTGGAGTTTTAATAGTAGAGCTCAAGACATAGATGTTTTCCTTGCTATTGACTTCTATATATTTAGATATTATAACTTAAAAATAAACAACAGATTTTTCTCCAAAGTTCTGTATATGTTTTTGGTGCTTTGACAGAACCCTTGTGAAAATAAAAATCATGAACCTTTGTGGCTAACAGTTTGTTAGAAACTCATTAACCTGAAGGGGGAATAATTTATTTCTCAAAATACGTGAATAATAAAGTGTAGTTCAAGCACATACTTTAAGTGCCTGGAAAGGCTTGAAACACCCTTAAAGTAGCACTTATGTTGTAAAATGAAAATACAATATTTTCAATTCTATTTTCAATTGAACATAATTTAAAGATTTGTCTTTTTCTCTGTGGAGGTGGTGTTTAGCTGACTTGACTAAAGGCCATTTCAATTGTCTAAAGGTTGCTCCAGCAAGCCTTTTTTTCTAAGCATGTGCAAACCAGTAAATCTATTATTTGGCAGTATTGTTCTCCAACTCGCCAGTCATTTCATCTATATTTGAAGATGGCTCAGATACATTGCTTCTATCAAAAACCAAATTTTATTTTCTTGAAGCAGTTTTTACATAATTCTTGTTACTCATCACAAGTAATAAAAACTTACACAAATTCTGTTGCACAGGGAATGCAAATAAAATGTACGCAAAACAAACATAAGAACGACTCTGTTATTACAATGAAGAAAAGATGGAGTATGTCCTTATATAAGCAGGTATAGATTGTGAGAAACAACCATTTTCTGTTACTTTACTAACTTTTGGCTGCGCATGAGACAGGTAGGAGAAAGAACAAGGTGTGATCTAACTATTGAAATGTTTATCTCCATAGTGAAAGGCAGATCAATGCAGCGTCAAGATTTTTGTGGGAAGAGGATGCCTTGAAAATGAAGCACAAAATGCCTGCCTCATGTATGAGAAGCTACAGCTGGATATTGTCAGAAAGTACAATCTCGTCTGTTCAGACCGGATTGTACACTTAAAATTATTTCAGACCCAAAGTCTACAGTATTATTCTAATACTGTGTGCCTACTTTTATTTTGAAAGTGAAGCAAAAATCACTTTTTTCTATAAAATAAGCTGTACTTTTATATATTATATATCAATAACCAACAGACTAGAATAAAGATAATAGTTCAAACAAAATTTATTGAGAATTCACGCACTTATAATGTCTAATTTGGGATAGACATTAGCTTAGACACCTCTGTAAAATAAAAACACATGGTTTCAAAGACCAAAACATGGAAAAAAGATTTGAATATTGATTTCTAACCTCCTTGCTAATTGCTCAAAGTTTTCAGCTATTGGGAAAGAAAAGCAGGAATTGTTTTCATTTAACCTGTGGGAAAAAAAAAAAAAAAGAAAAGAAATAAATAGACTCTCTTACTAAATTCTGTGCAGAGCACAGCCTTTTAGACATGTGTAGAGAAAGATTACTCCTCTAAGTGTCTGCAGAAATAGGACTTTTGTGGCTGAGAGACTAAAATTTCAAAAGCTACAGACTATGGAACTTAGCTACAACTATAATCTTCGGCCTTTGTGTCCTTTAGGAGAACACCTTGAAAATATCATGTGTTTAGAAAATTTAAACAATTTTGAGTTTTGCAAATGCAGTAGAAATTCCACCTATATTTTTGGAAGATGACATTGTTATTTTAAGGTGAAACATGAAGATATTAATAAAAAAAAAAAACAAACTGCTATACTTTTCCTATTAATTAACTAAAGACCACCTGGTGAAACTGTAATTTCAGTACAATGTACTTAAAAAGGTAATATTTATTTACATTGGTTTGATAGGCATTATAACTGAGAACGGCAGTAATAATCTAAATGGATATTTAGTCATACTTGACAACTAAATAACACAATTTTATTTTTTCTTTCAAGATTTCTGTCATGCAAAGTTTTCATAACATACTAGTGCATATTATCCTGTATTTGTCTGAATGTATTATTTCTAAGGTCAGTGTAGGCAAACTTGCCAGCTTTCAATACCTATAACTATTAATTATTAATTATTAATGAATTAAAAGCTCAATAAGACTACTGAAATTATAAAATAACAGTACAAGAATAAAGCAATCAGAAACAAAAAAAAACATTTTGCAATAATAAATTATACTGTAGTCCAAGCCTGATGCCTCATGAATTAAAAAGTCCACTAAAAATCAAAGAATTCCAGTTTACCTGATGGTCTTTGTGCATTATTTAACCTCTTTGTTGCAGACCAACTGGCAGTACAGTTTAATTCAGTCTATCTGTCTTGAGCAGCCTAACCATAGTATAAAGTTAAGAGGCTATGTAACCTACAGAAGAGGCAATCCAGAGGAAATTTAGGTCATCTCAACTGAAGCATATTATACCTTCCCCTTTTTCGTGGTTTAAGGCCCTCATGCAGTTTTGCTCAAGCACTCCCCCCTCTTTCTTCCCCCAGCCCCAGGGGGATGGGAAGGAGAATCAAAAGAATGCAACTCCCACAGGTTGAGATAATAACAGTTTAATAACTAAGGTATAACATAAATCACTACTGCTACCACCAATAATAATACAAGAAAAATACAAAGAAAGAGTACAACAGCTCATCAACTAATTTCCACACAGCCCAATCAAGCAGTGCACCCCCCGGCCTTTTGGATCTCTGCTCTCTGTTATTACATCCTGGGCATGATGTGCTGTGGTATGGAATACTTCTTTGGTCAGTTTGAGTCAGGTGCCCTGTTTCTGCTTCCTAGTGGCTTCCCCTCCTCCCTGGCAGAGCATGAGATTCAGAAAGTCCTCCGTCAGACCAAAACATTCTAAACCATAACTTTGAACACTGGTGTTACCAGCACTGTTTCCAGGTTGAAAGTCAAAAACACAGCACTGCAGTAGCTACTACAAAGGAGAGAAATGACTGTTACTGCTGAACTCATGACACCCTTGATGAGTAGAGACTTTGGTCATTGTTGCATTTAAATGTTTATATTTAGAAAAGGTGAATTTGAGCCAAATATCTCCCTAAGTAGTTATGGAATAAGTACTCATGGGATAAGTACCACCTTCCCCATCGCCCCTCCCCTAGTAGTAGTTATGAGTAGTTATGGCTACTTCTTCCCTGAAAAATCTATCTTCAGCTCTACAAGAAATAGTATAAAATAATATGGTGACTACAGATGGTGACCCTTAGAACTTGGCAGAAAAAAATCCTCCTTGCCTTACAGTCATGTGCAGTCCAAAGAGTTATAAAGTACACTTGTATCTCTGTTTAGATCAAAGATTGGATTTTTTACTAAGTAATTTCAGTTTAGTTAGGAAATGAGACACCAAATAAGAAAAGCTGAGGTACCATCAATATATTCAGAAAGATTCCAGATATCTCTCCCAGGAGATGAATATGCACAGTCAGCATTAAGGAAGACTCACCACTTTTACAGCTATTGTAAGTTTGCCTTTTGCCAAGCATGCCTACCTCCTTTCCTGAGGTGATTCCCCCAGCTCCAGCCATATGTATATATATTGTGCATACAATGAAATTTCTTTTTCAAATTGTCAACTCACCTTTGCATGAATTTACTATGGTCACATTTGCAAGCTAAGTGAGATTAAATCATTTACTCATAGTAACTTAGTTGTTAAAAACAAACGAACAAGTGTGCCACATTAGGCAAATTATAAAATTGCAGTTTGGTAGGTAGCCTGCAACAGCAGGTTGTAATGGTGTCTTGCAGTAGAAGTAGAAAATTCTTTTTCCCATGAACTATTTTACTGTGAGGCAAGCGCATATAATTCCTATAGACTGGCTGATGTGTTGCAAACTGCCATACATCTTGACCGTGATGTAATTTGTTTATGTGCCCATTCCCTTAATATTTAAAAATTGTCAGTACAATTAAAATTGATGCTGCCAAAAGAAACAGAAAAGACTACTTCTAAGTGATCTCTTTCTTGCTATACTTAACTATAAAACTGTAAACTTTAAGACTTTCAGGAGTTGCTGAGGGCACAAGAAATGAAGCTAAAAGTGGGCCAGGGAAAGAAAAGTGTAATACTGCCAAAGGCACACTACCTCAATATGTGGTTCATACACCAAGAAAAGAACTCCTAGATAGTTTTGGTTTGTTGCTTTTTTTCAGTCTGACTGATTTTATCTTTCAACTCTAATACCAGCTTATTTTATTCTTGACCTCATTTTCATTCATTACAGCTAACTGTGGAAATCTCTTAAATAATTCTACAATGCCAAATAGCACTTGTATCCTGTTGTTTATAGATATACAGAAAAACACCACATGGTTGATTCTCGCTATTCCATTTGGGTACTATATTATACCTGACCTGTCTTACTACAGAGATGTTTTCATTTTTTTCCTACTTACTACTGTTTTATTGAATACTCAGATGTTCCATTTCCAGTAACCCAGTAATCCATGACCTGTACTCAAAAATTCAACTAAATCAAGCACTGAACAGAAGTCTTCACTCTCTAACTGCAAAATGTGTAAATTTCAACCCAGCCAATTTGATTACCAAATTTCATTCCACTTCAAAGGAAGTGTTTAAAAGCATCCTGTTAACTTGCAACATTATATTACCTTGAAACATGCCGAGGACACCAAGCTGTGTCATGCAGTTGACATGTTGGAGGAAAGGTATGCCATCCAGAGGAATCTTGATAAAGCTCAAGAGATGGGCGTCTGCAGACGTTAAGAAGTTCAACAAGGCCAAGTGCAAGGTTCTGCACCTGGATCAGGGCAATCCAAAGGATAACTTTGGGCTGGGCAGAGACTGGATTGATAGCAGCCCTGAGGAGAAGGACTTTGAGGTGTTGGTGGTTTAAAAGCTCAACATGAGCTGGCAGCGAGGACTTGCATCAAAAGGAGCATGGCCAAGGGATGTGATTCTCTCCCTCTACTCCACTCTGCTGAGACCTCACCTGGAGAAATGAGTTCAGCCTGGGGCCTTCCAACATAACAAGGAAATGGACCTGTCAGAGTGAGTCAAAGGAGGCTCACAAACATGATCAGAGGATTGGAGAACCTCTTCTGTGAAGACAGATTGAGAACTGGGCTTGTTCAGCCAAGAGAAGAAAAAGCTCCAGGGAGACCTTAGAGCAGCTTCCAAAGCCTGAAAGGAGCCTGCAAGAAATCTGGAGAGGGATTTTTTGCAACAGTATGTAGGAATAAGACAAAGTGGAATGGCTTTAAGCTGAAAGAGGATAGATTTAGATTAGATAAAAATTAGAATTAGATTAGGAAGAAATTCTTTACTGTGAGAGTGGTGAGGCACTGGAACAGGTTGTCCAGAGTTTTGCATGCCCCATCCCTGGCAGTGCTCAAGGCCAGATTGGATGGGATTTTGAGCAATCTGACCTAGTAGCATCTGTCGCTGGTTTGAACTACATGAACTTTAAGGTCCTTTCCAACTCAAATAATCCTGTGATTCTATGATCACGTATATTTGTCACATCTAATCCTCTGATAATAACTCAGTTGTTTCCTTCTCGATAACTTTGCTAAATCAAATGATATTACCATAATCAAAACAGTTAACAAATTATCTAATGAATTATAAGAAACACTCATTTTCAAAAAGAAAAAAAAAAACAACAAAACTTACAAGAGATTCTAACACTGAAAGCAATAGATTTAAATCCCATAGAGATACAACAGTTCACATCTGTAATAATCCACCATAATCCCTTTTCTCAACAAACACCTCTTATGTACAGTTTTGGGGATGTACAATATAAAACCAAGTTTCAAGTGTAGTGTGGTTCAGAAAGATAAACTTATCTTTAAGTCCCACTGATTGTTAAGTTATGATTGTCAAGTTATTATGTTAGAACAAATTCTGCTATCTAGACTCTATCACCAATTACAAAACCAGAATGAATCTTTGCCTACAGCAGTAACTGACAGTGAACAACTACAGGGAACAGTGGGAAGGATCATGTGTTTATGCTACCTAATAAAGGATATCTCTAACTGTTTTGCCTGGCCATTACTATTCTGTTCATCAGTATTGTCAACTCTTCTTATTTATCCCTCTCTATTTCCCTTTGTTTTTTCTTTTTTAACCCCTATACTAATGATTCTCATTGAAGCTTCTGATTGTCATGGGTTTGATTGCTGGGATTTTTGTTTTCGTTTTCTGATTTCTTTTAAACTTTAAAACCTATTAGCCTCCTGATTCCCCAAGAATATCTGCTTGAAATCGGTTTGTTTATCTGATTTCTTTCTTTTCCCTGGGGCAGTGCATAAAACACAACTGAACACAGTTCAATAATTAACCAGTGCAAATATCTTAAATTTGACAGGTTTGGACCACATGGTGCTATT
Source organism: Forpus xanthops (assembly GCA_032466535.1). Lineage (NCBI taxonomy): Eukaryota > Metazoa > Chordata > Aves > Psittaciformes > Psittacidae > Forpus > Forpus xanthops. The sequence goes on along the minus strand of JASSUY010019387.1, from coordinate 13,735 downwards.
AGAATTCACATATCTTCTTTCAATTCTGTCTCATAATTTCTGACTGAAAGAAACTTATATTGTTTTAAACAAGAATTGACCCTCCCCTACAGAAAATATCATTAATTCAGCAAGTTTATTCTCAGTCCTTCTGTAAAATTCTTCTGAGACTACTAGCTGTTGTAACCTTTCTTTCCCAATCTCCTATATCAGATTTCTGAGCTCCGACCATGATGATTAGCTCAGTTAGGCTTGTTTACTAAGGAATATCAATCCTTCTTTCATGGCCTGTACCTGATCCCATAATTCTAAATTAATAAACACAACAGCAATTTACAGGTTTCATCAATCATTAAGATCTCTTCAAAATTAGCAGATGCTTTTAAAAAAGAGTAGAACTCCTTTTATGACCACTAGTAGGACCATTTTCTCTTTGTGCATCTTAAGGAGGATTCTACATGATTTCATCATTTTCATATACTGATAAAAATGCTTACTTTCTTGTGGATTTCTTCTTCTGAGAACCAAGGGTGGGGTACTTTTTGGTTTTAATTATTTTGTTTTTCTAAAATGTTATTAGGAAATGTAAACTCTAACAAGTCCAAAAAACATCCTTCACTGGATGACCAGAATTTTCTTAACGGTGAATACAACTTTTTCTGTTATATAAACCTCAATATTGACTTGCCCAAGTTGATGCCATTTTTGTTTGAAAACATCAAGTACTTGCTAAAAACTATGTATCAGGTTTCAAAAATATGTTTTCTTTTTTTATAGGTAAAGAAGGGGCCTTTCTCATTTGTCCCTTGTGTCATGGTTTGAGGCCCCTCAAACAGTTCTGCTCACTCCCCCCTCTTTCTTCCCCAGTCCCGGGGAAATGGGAA
>JASSUY010019387.1:0-12772 GCA_032466535.1 Forpus xanthops | reverse complement strand
ATCAGCACTGTTCCCAAGCTGAAAATCCAAAACACAGTGCTCACCAGCTACTACTTAAAGAAAAATGACTGCTGCTGTTGAACCCATGACACCTTGTCATATAGTATAAATCACTAACATAAAGTCAGAAAATATCCAGAAAATTTTGGATTTTTTTCTTTTAGCAAATAGAACTTTTTCATGATTCTGTTGAAGGACTAGTTTGCTTGTTTGCTTTTTTTTTATTTAGAGGGAAAAAAATCTATACAGCTTAAAAAGATTAAAATTCCCCTCACAGACAAGATGCAGAGCAAACAGCAGTTAGTGCAGTTAGGAGTGTTTTAAACATTTGGACCTGTTGAAAAGAGACTATTACAATAACATTAAAAAAAAACCTTCATTGCTTTACTCCGTGCCTTGAATTCCCGCTATCAGCAATAAGGATATTAAAACCATGCTGTACTTCATCTGGTGTAATCTTAACTGAAAAGAGTTTGAAATGCTATTTGAAAGTCAGTGAAGATTTTTTTTATTTCCCCTTCAAAAAAGGAAAAAAATAATAATGCAATACAGTGTGTCCTAACTTAGGACTTTTTTGTCTCCCTTTGACTTAAGTTCTGTTATATTATTTCAATAAGTACTTACATGTCAGTGCACAATATGAGTATTGTGAAGTAGAGGTTTGTTAGAATGTTTCCTTTTGAGTTAATGACACATGTCTGCTTAGTTGAGATAATAAAGCTTTTCGCATTAGCAGTGAAATCAGTTTCTGGTTGACGGTCTAGTATTAGCTACTATTTTTTTTTAGTAAGTGGATACATTTTTTTCAGGGCTGTAGCAATCCTGTTCCTGTATGGGTAGTTAAGCAAACCTGCCTTTGTGCTATTAGCATTATGCAAATGAGGTTAAAATTCTTGATGCAGTGACACTTTGGCTATAAAATGTGCCATGGAGGGAAAAAAGTTGATAATGAAATAAGTATTTTCATAGAGAAGATAGAGAAGCAGCTAAGTTCCCATTTATTTTTTCATACTTCATAACAATACTACATGAACTTTCAAACAGGCCTTTGAAGTTACGCATTAGCGTAATTACACTATAATAAGTTCTTATGTCGGTTTTGTTTTTCATTAATTCCTTACTGTCTTACACAAAGTTGAGCTTCCCTGGCAGTACACACTCACATCAAAACAACTTTTTTAAAAAGTATGTCCTTAAGAATTCTTCCCTTCCCTTCCCTTCCCTTCCCTTCCCTTCCCTTCCCTTCCCTTCCCTTCCCTTCCCTTCCCTTCCCTTCCCTTAGGATTGTGTTTGCCAACTGCACCAGCACCTCACTTCTTGCAAATCCTGCTGCAGCCCTCATACTGGAGAAGAGTTATGACACACTTCTAAGGGTGAGTGGTGATGAGTTCGTACAGTGCCGCAGGCCTCACTCAAGTCTCAGTTTCCTGACAGAAATAAAACAAACAATTTCTCACAAAAAAATCCTTTATTAGTCCCATTAGTGCCATTTCCTAGGCAAAGTTATCTTTTCCAGCAATATAAATTTTATGGAACAATTTTACCCTTATCAGTTTAGGGGCCTTACACTTTTATTGTAAAGCAATAACTATGGAACAGTAGAGTAAGTCAGGCACAGCATGTGTTATTATCCCTGGTGCTAATTGACCAGCCATGCAGCACTGGTTTCCCTGGGGCTCTTTCTGAAACTTAAGAAGGCCATTAGTTTTGCTCTACCTTTGAACTACTTCCAATTTAACAATATCTTGCCTGCACTGGACGGACTAAAAGTGGATGACATCCCTCTATGTGCTGGCTCTGCTCCTTTTAGTACAGCCCAGGAGGCTGCTGGCTTTTGTTGGTGCTAGAGCACTCCTGGTTTATGCTTTGCTTGCTGTGTCCTAGAGCCCCAGAGGCTTTTCTGCAGGGCTGCTCCCCAGCCCTCAGTCCTCTGCTTGTGTCATTGCAAGGAGCTCTTCCCTCACAGGTGCAGCATTTTTAATTTTTCCTTGTATTTCCTGGTGTTCCTCATGGCTCATTTTTCCAGCCTGTGTAGGTCCCTCTGCCTTTCTGTCTAGTGTACTGACTGGTTAACTCAGTTTGATGTCATCTGCAAGCTTGATGAAAGTGCTCCATCACCTCACCAATTGTAAAGTTGCTAAACAGGACTGGTCTCCCAGCATAGATCCCTGCTTTATTATAACCCCTTGCTACTGGCCTCTGGATAAAACTCTTTAACCACTACCCTTTGGTACAACCAACAAAACAGCTGGATAATACAACCATCTGATTTATCAATCTAGACCTTGATCAGGACATCCTAACTTGGATAAAAGAATATTGTAGGAGTTATTGCTGAAAGACATATAAAGTTGAGATAAATAACATCCCCTGGTCTCTCTTCAATTACAGTTCCAGTCTGTTTATCATAGACAGTAATCATGCTCATCAGGTGCATTTTACTGCTGGAAAGTCCATGATTTTCCCAAGGACTGAAATAAAACTGATTGACATATGTTTTCCCGTGTTAGCCTGCTAGTCTTTTTTGATCATAGGTGAAATTGCCTTTCTTCAATCAGCAGGGACGTACCAATTCTCCAGATCCATCTCATGCAAAACCTGTAGAATTTGCTCTTGCAAAGACCTTGTTCAATCCTCTCAGTTTACTTAGACAGAGTCCATCAAAACCCATGTACCTCTAAGGGTCCATATAATCCTACCATCTGTCATGGTTTAAGCCACACATGCAGTTCACTCACGTAATTACCCCTCTTCCTTCCACTCCCACTCCTGGGTGGATGGGGAGGAGAATCGAAATAATGCAACTCCTACAGGTTGAGGTAAGAACATTCCTCATGACCCTCCTCTGGACTTGTTCCAACAGTTCCATGTCCTTTTTATGTTGACGACACCAGAACTGCAAACAATACTCCAAGTGAGGTATCCCAAGAGCAGAGTAGACCACCTCCCTTGATTGGTCACACTCCTTTTGATGTAGCCCAGGATACAGTTGGCTTCCTGGGCTGCGAGTGCACACTGCCGGCTCATGTTCATTTTCTCGTATGTGGAAAAGATGTAGGAACATTCACTGAGCATTCTTATCACATGGCATAACATGTCAAAATATGCTGATGGTAACATCACTTTGAGTTTTCTCTCTCATGTGTGGGCCGTATATAAATTCCTTCATTTGAATGCAATTAAACTTTGGTTTTCCTTTTCCTTTCTATAGCTACAAAACAAATCAAATGCATTCTATCTCCATGTTGTTTGTGGGAGCAAAAATATTTGATTTGGGATTTTTGTTTGTTTGGCTGGTTTTCCCCAATTATAAACCTAGATAAATATTACAATGATTGCAAAGAATTTGATTTGGAAATATTCTCCCTGGATAATAAGGTCATATAGTGACAGCTCTAACAATGCAAACCAGTGCTGAGCTGATTAAGCATTTCTGTTAGAAGCCTTAAGTCTTACTTGCTATAGGTTTTGGCAGAATTATATTTTTATAAAAGATTTCTTACGTGTGAAATGAGATGTGGCTGTTTTCTATGGGATGTTGGAGCTAATAAACTACAAATTAGGTGTCAGACAGTAGTCTTAGAGAGTGGAATAAGTGTCAACACAGCTTCAGAACGACAGTGAAATGCCTAGGCTACTGTACCCAGTGGTGTAAAATTTATAATAAAAAAAATACAAATCATTGTTAAAATAGAATATCACTAATGATGATTTTTCATTAAGTTTTCCCCAAGACTAAAGTAACAGAAATTCTGACCCTTAAAATTAGTATACATATGTGGTCTCTTTTCATGTTATATTTTTGTCTTACATACATTCCACAGAGACTATTGGTCTTTTCAACCCTGAATTAGAGTATCTGGATCAAGGTATAATAAGCTACCATAGCTATGACCTTAATCATATTGGTCTCTCTTTGGCCAAAACAGTCAGTGATTGTAACACCTGGATTTACTGCTGTCCTCTGGCTGAAGTTTGAACTGGCAGTAGGAGCGATGAAACCATATTTTCTAATACTATGTTTTATACCAACAAAAATAAGAATTATTATATAACGTATTTCTGTGTATTTGCAGGTCTGCTGATCTCAAATCTGTGCATTACAAAATATGTGTCTTTTTTAGGACAGAAGATGTTCACTCTGTTGCTGTCTGGCAGACATAGAAAAATGCTGAAATATTTATCTTGCAATATCGCTATGAATGTCAACATTAATTTAGTAGACAGAAGTAACATTTCTTGGTTTTCTTTGTTTCTCTCAGTTGAGTACTGATTGAAATGTGTAGTTCCTTCCTAGTTACATACTCAAACAAGTTTTCTTGAGTAAGTAAATTCAGTAAGCACTAGGGCAGGGCATGAGTGCTTGGATATGAAGAATAGGAATCAACACATAAATGTATTTTTGATATAAAAATAGAGGCCACCAAAAATAAACTTGGGGCAGATTCAAACAAATAAAAAAGGGTTTTTTTTTAATCACTTATGAAGACATTATGGCTGCCAGAATTTTTACAAGAATCTATGAGTATATTGGAAAAATATTTGTCAAAGGAACCCATTAGGGAGTTATTAAGTAAAAAATGATACCACACTTAGGTAATCAGGGCGCAGGATATCCCATAATCACACTAGTTCCAAGAGAGTGGAAAGCATGAGGGCGTACATCATAGACTCAAGATAATGCCTATAAATATAACTAGAGTGCCTTTACTATACATTGCAGAAATTGTATTGGATATTTTAAACCTTTCCAAGTAAATATTCTCTGACCTCATTAGTCCTGAATCAGTGATAATTCTTCTTGGTAGAAATCCTAGAGAGAGTACTACTTGGACATATAAAATTGTGATTTACCTGCTTCTGGACCTGTGTATCATTAGAACACATTTCTTCTATTCCTGCTATTTTTCTCAAAGTTGAGGATACATTACCGAAGTAGTAGTAGCATTTGAATATAAATACAGAATTAAATAATGATTTGAGAAGTGATTTTGAACACTTAAAACCCACGTCAAATCAAGTTGTCTAAATTATGTACTTGAATACATCCCTTTTTTCATTCTTTCAAAGTGGAATCGTGCTTTCAGATAGATATGTTGGTTTATGAATATAGCACTTCTTTGTAAGAGGGAGGAAGCAATGCATTTTTAATGTTGTCTGAAATCCTTGCACTACAGTCTGGATATAAGGCATGTGGAGAGGGAGAACCATGCATCATAGCTATACTACTTTCCTGAATAATATCAAACAAATTTGGTGCAGCTGCATGAAAGTAACACATTGTGTGCCAGAAGAAATCAGCATTAGGTTTTTCAGCTACCAAAAGAGAATGTTAACCAATGTGCTTCCAAACATCGCCATAGATTATTGTGATAGCAATTTAATAAGGAGATATGTTTGACATCTTGGAGAGCATACTGCTAAGTTTCAATAATTACCCATTGATTACTGCTATTTAAATACAGTAAACAATTTTTATCATTCATTAGTTTATTTTTAGAATCTTATAGCATTTTAGAGATGTGAATTTTTCCCCATATTATTTAAAAATTATTACTTGCCCACAAAAAATGGCCAACTGTTGTCTTATTTTGCACACTGGAAAAAGAGCAGGGAGAAGAATAAATTCTGTGTCACTGAGCTTATAATGTGATTGTGAACTATCATGGAGGGATAGCTTTGAATAAAAAGATTGCAGGGCTCATGTTGTGAGAAAAATTCTTGCTGTGAGTATTCTGGCTTAACTTTTTCCATAAAAGATTTTGCTGTAAAAATAATTTCTACTCATAAAAAAGAAATGTCAGGAAACATAGAAGTATGAAGATTTTTCTATGCATCTGTTATTGATTTAATGATAGGAAAATTATTCAACAAAAGCTTCTGAGTAGTATATGATTTTTAATTATGTATGTATGATATTATTTTAAAATTTTGGATTATTTAATTGCCAATGACTCACTTGCACAGAGGAAGAGGGATCTATAATAAGATGAGAGCAGAAAACCCACCATGTTTTAAATGCCTTGGTGCAACTCAGCTTTTAGAAGGGTGTTGAAAGTGGTGGTTTCATTTCCCACCCAAGGAATACCATCCTTTTAAATTATTAATTAATATTTCAATTGTTTGGTGTAACTGATGCACACTGTACCCACTAAGGAGCTATAAAAAGCCTTTCAGTAAAAATTAAATCAACTCTACTGTATGGCTGTGAATTTTAAAATAGGTTTTTCATCTTTATTTCTTTTACTCTGTAAGGGTATAATACACAGTAATGCCATGCACATTCTGTGCTTGTCTTATAAATAAGATTCAAATTTTAATGCCCTCCAAAAGCCATTAGAGGACTTTTCTATTAAGCCACATTTAAATAATACATTAATTCTTATTTCAAGAAAGTTTCACAGGAAAAATTGGTCTCAAGTCTTCTACATCCTTAAGATGTAGTTTGTTACAATCTAGAACAAACAATTTAACCATTTCTGGAGTTCAGAAGCTGCAAAAGTTTTATGAGGAAATCAGATTTCAAGGTCAAATTAAAAGATAAAATAAAAAGAAAATAAATGAAAACAAATGAAATAAAATAGCTTTAATATAAAAATAAATATATATAAAATTTTTCTCCCCTTCAGGTACCACTCTGTTTTTAAATAAAAGAAAGAATATTGCAGATTTTCTATTTTTCAAAGCAATCTCTTTATGACTGAAGTGCTTGCTGTGACAAATCTCATTTAGTGCAGGCTGAGTTGAACAGAGAAATGTGTTAACAGTGATTTCCTTAAGGGCTTAAGACCTGTTGCTTGCAAATGTCTGAAATACTTCTGTTTAAAAATCTTGCTAAATTTGCATTTTGACTTTCTTTTAGCACATTTATTGAATTCTGTTCCACAGCCACAGACTACTTGGAAAATCTGTCTCACTTCCCTGGAATCTTTTGTCACTTCACAAAACTACCCTCTTTAGGAATTTAAATCATTCTCCTATTTGTTCAATATCCCTAATTATTAAAGTTGGGTTTAGTTTTTTTTAAATAAACATGAGCAAAAGTTGTTTTTTCTGGCATCCTTGTTTCCTCAAGAATGACATTCTGTGGCCAGTAGTTTCTCTAGGAAGGCCAGTGAGGCATGCTGCACCCTGCAATGCCAGTCTTGTTCTGGATACCTGGTGGGACCTTTCACAGGTATTTATTTGATTGTGGTTTGTCTGTGTGCAAATCTGCAGTGAATGCAGACGTGCTATAGTGTGGAATACCTCTTTGGTCAGTGTGGGTCAGGTGCTCTGTCTCTGCTTCCTCCTGGCTTCTGCTCCTTCCTGGCAGAGCATGAGACTCAAAAAGTCCTTGATCAGATAAAACATTACCAATCAGTGACTGAAAACACTGGTGTTATCAGTGGAGTTCCCAGGCCCAAAATCAAAAGCACAGTGCTCCATCACCTACCAAGAAAGAGAAAAATTACTTCTACTGCTGAACCCATGAAAGATACCAGCAGAATGGCAATTATTAATCATTGGTCTAAAAGATTGTTTTTTTCACCATTCCATTACATCCTGACCATTATGACAAATTTGCTTTTTTCAGTACCAGCTATAAACAAGAGCGAGCCTATGAAATGACACTAATGGGTGGTGTTACCTCAAGGGATGAAAAACTCACCCACTATGTGCCAACTTTATGTTGCTTGGGCTTTGGAGCCATTTAGACAAAAATACTCAGAATTGATTGTCTATCAATATATGGATGAAATTTTAATAGCTGGACAGAATTTTGACCTGAAGAAAATATTAGCAGAATCACAGTCACTGTTACTACAGCATGGATTACAAATAGCACCAGAAAAGGTTCAGTCAAATTCCCCTGGAAACATTTATGATGGGAAAACACAAAGTCTGAGATAAGGCCTCAAAAAATTACAGTTTGTACTGAGATAAAAAAGTTGGTAGATATTCAGAAACTCTTAGGAGATCTTAATTGGATAAGATCTGTAATAAGGATCACAAATACTGAATTAGAACCTCTTGTAAAAGTGTTTAAAGGGGGCTCTTTCCCTGTACAGGAATAACATCTAGACAATCAGGCCACAAAAGCTTTAACACATATTGCCGAGAAAATTAATCAATCATATGCTTATCACTGCGTCTGCAGAGTGTCGGTACAGTTTATTATTTTTAATCATCCAAAGTATCCATATGCTGTATCGGCCCAATGGATTCAACAAGATAACATAGACCCCTTACGTAAATGAGAATGGATTTTTGTCAGTTTTAATCCATCCAAAATGGTAGTTACCCTCCTAGAATTACTTGCTCATCTTATAATGAAAGGTAGGCATCGACTGTCGGACATTGATGCCTCAGAACCAGAAATTTATTTTAATCCCATTAACAAAAGAGTATTTGAATTGGGCTTTGTTACAGAGTGAAGCTCTATAGATTGCATTGCTTGAGTATCCAGGTCAAATTACTAACCATTACCCTGCACATCAGCTGATAAAATTTCTGAATAATCAGTAAATAGCACAAAAGCCCCTATTATCTCAAACTCCTCTAAATGCTTTAACCTTGTTTACAGATGCTAGTCATAAGACAGGCAAATGGGCAACTACTTGGCAAGAAGGGAAAAGGTAGCGGTCAATTACAGGAGCTGTATTATAATCAATGCAGAAATTGGAGTTATGAGCAGTCTTGGAAGTATTTCACAACTGGCCAGATAATGTCCTTAATATAATTTCAGATTCTTTATATGTTGTGAGGATAATAACTCAAATAGAGCGTGCAATTTTGAAAGACATAGTTGATTCTAATCTGTTTTCTTTAATAAGTTCCTTTGGTGGATACTTACAGAGCATGATAAAACTTATTTTATAACAAATATTTACAGTCATTCTCAGTTACCAGGCATTTTAACAGAGGATAATGCCCATGCAGATATATAAGTTTCCTCAGTGTGGCTTCCGCCAGTCACAGATTTATTTTCTCAGCCTATGCGATCACATTGGTTTTTTCATCAGAATGCTGCTGCTTTAGCAAAGCAGTTTCACCTTGCTGAGTCAGTAGCACGTAATATCATTCAGACATGTGGAGAATGCCAGTGTGCACTTCCAGCACTTAATTATCAAGCTGTGAACCCTTGAGGGCTTCAATCCCTCCAATTATGGCAGATGGACATAACTCATTTTCCCGAATTTGTTAAGCTTAAATACATTCACTTTTGTGTTGATACCTATTCTTCCATGATATGGGCAACAGTGCAAGCTGGAGAGGCTCTTAAATTTATTTGTAGACACTTAAAATCTGCGTTTGCAGCCTTGGGTATTCCCCAACAGATTAAAACGGACAGTGGTCCTGGATATACCAGTAAAGTATTTGCAGAATTTTTACAATTGTAGGGTATCAAACATCGTACAGTCATTCCACATAATCCTGCTGGGCAGGTCATCACTGAATGCATTCATCACACTCTAAAGCAGTTGCTCATTAAAACTAAGGGGGAGAAATGATCCCTCAAGATAGGTTAAATAAAGCTTTATTTGTCTTGAAATATCTGAATATAAGTAAAGGGGAAGAAAAAACAGGAATTATCAGACATATTTTAGGAAAAGCGACTGGGGAAGTTGTCCAAGAGAAGGCACAAGTGCTAGAATGAAACTTTGAAACGGGGAAATAGGAAGGACCAGTAAATTTATTAACATGGGGATGAGGTTATTCCTGTGTCATTTCAGAAACAGGGCCATGCTGGATCCCCTCAATGTGGATAAAGCCCTATTTTCCAGCAAAGAGATAACCTCTGAATGAATTGGCTGGATGAACTCTGTATAATCTGTCCTTATTTAGGGAAACTTTCTTTATTTGCCTCATCAAAAAAGAATTTGTTAAAGGATATAAAAAAAAACAGAATAGCATGGAAGCATTATGCAGACAGAAACTCTTTGTCTCACAGTTAGGTCCCAACTGTGATGGCAAACTACATTTGGAGTCACACTGCTCTATTTCTAGTGTTGCTTTTCGCTCCACAAGTAGCAGCAGGCAAAGCCTTAGCTCATATACATCACTTAGCTTGTTTGGCAGCCAAAGAAATGAATTCAATCTCTGATATTTTTTCAGATCTTACCACAGAAGTAGATAGTGTAAGGCATGCTAAATTGCAAAATTGATTTTTTACTATTAGCTCATGGACATGGGTGTGAAGATTTTGAAGGAATGTGTTGTATGAATGTATCCGACAAATCGGAGTCAATCTATGCGAAACTGAAGCAACTGAAAGATAACATGAGAAAACTTACGGTTGCCTATAGAGGTTTAGATGAATGGCTAAAGGAACTGGGGTTTGGTGGGTGGATAAGAGATTTAAAAAAGCAAGCTTTCATGCTGTTAATTGTCATATTAATAACTGTCATGATTGTACCCCATATAATTCAATGTGTTATGAAAATGGTAAAGAAATCGTTAGATGTAATCTGGGTGGTGCAACTAAAATAAAAAGGGAGAGTTGTGGGGTTGTTCTTGGAAGAGCATGGACATTTTGTAGGCTAGCAAGAATAAAGGTTACTAAAGGGCAAATGAAGGTTACTAGAGAACAAGAGAAAAAGCTGTGTGGAGACTGCCCAGAGGAAGTAGCAAGAAGTGCTGAGCAAATAGGAAGACATGAACCAATCAGCAGAAAATAAGGGGTGTATGATTGGCGTGTGAACAAGATGGAGGAACCAATCAAAAAACACATGATCAGCAACTGAGTTACTATAAAGCTTGCATTGTAACACACAATAAACGACACTAGCTTAATCATATTGATTCCACTGTGTCCATTTTCTTCACACATGCTACGATGGCTAAATATTACTGAACAGCAAAGACTAGAAAAAATTTTTTCTTTTTTTTTTTTTAATTCTGAGAAATTATAAATTGAATTATGCACAAAAATAAAATAGGGAGAAATTAAGATTTTTTTAAAAATAGTATGTTCTGGAATCACCTGATTTCACTTTCGGTACTTATGTCTGGTATTGTATAACTTGTGCCAGTTTCTCCTCTCATCTTAAAGTTCATTTGTTCTGCTCCACTGAGGTGTAAATATACAAGTATTAGAAAAAATCATCATAGCTTGGAATTATCACCACACTACAGTTTCCTGAAACAGCATTTAGTGTCAAGGACTGCAAAAATGCAAGACCCTGTGGTTTACTGAGTTCTGTTATTTTTTTACTTCTAACATTGTATTGCATAATATCTTTTCTACAGGTCTGGTATTTCATCTTAAAAGTAAAAATGCAATCTTTTTTCCCCAAAATACTTGTACAGCACCTCTCTGCTTAATTAAGTGAAAGACTTTTTCACTATCCTTAATTAAATTCATATGTCAACGTTTTATATACTTCTACTCATTTGTTGGTATATATTTAATTTAAGAATGAATATAATTTTTTTTTAAGTATAAATGCAATTCTCAGCTTAATTCTCAAGACATATGCTGAAATAATGAGAATTGTTTTGGCGTTCATATCTCTTTCCACTGCTGACTTTTCCAGATTGGAAAGACCAGTATCTTCAATGCCACAAAAAGTTCTTCATTGCCTCTGTCACTCAAAAAGAATGTCTGCCAGCTTGTACAAATGATCATGATGACTCAGAAAATTACCACATACTCTAATTTTCATGGCCTTCTTTTGGACCAAATTTAACAGGTCCATGTCTTGTATTGGACACGCTAGATCTGGATGCAGTATTTTAGGTAGGTCTCTGAGAGCACAACAGAGGAGAGAATCACATCTCTCAACCTGATGAGCATATATTGTTTTTATACATCCCAGGATAAAATTGCCTTTCTGGGCTGCAAGTGCACATTAACAGACATGTCCAAGTTTTCATCCACCAGTACCTCCAAGTCCTTTTTCACAGGGTTGACGTCAATCCATTCATCCCCAGGCTGAATTGATATTGGAAATTGCCCCAGTCCAGGTACAGAACCTTGCACTTGGCCTTATTGAACTCCACAAGGTTCAAAATGGCCTACTCCTCAAGCCTGTCAAGGTCTCTCTAGATGGCATTCCTTCCCTCCAGCAGATCACCTGCACTACTTGCCTTGGTATCATCTGTAAACTTGATGACATTGCACTCAATCCCACTATATATGACATTAATGAAGATATTAAATAGTATTTGTCCCATTATAGACCCTTGAGGGATGTTGCTTGTTACTGTTTTCTTCTTGGACATTGAGCCACTGACTCTAACTTTTTAGATATGACCATCTTGCCAATGTCTTGTCTAAAAGTTCATTCACCATACCTGTTCAATTTAGTAGCAAGAATGCTGTCGAGGCTCATATCAAAGTCATTACAAGAAGTCCAGGTAGATGACATGCACAGCTCTTCCCTTGACCACTCTGCAATCACTCTACCATTGAAGGCCACTAGTGTAGGCAGGCAGCATTTGCCCTTGGTGAAGGCAAGTTGGCTGTCTTTAATCACCTTCCTTTCTTCCATATGTGGTGACATACCTTCCAGGAGGATCTGTTCTATGATCTTACCAGTTATGGAGACGAGGTCTTTATTTCCTGGGATTCTCCTTCTATTTTTTTTTTTTTTTTTATGGGTGATATTCCCTTTATCCAGTCACTGGGGACTTCACTGAACTACCATGACTTTTCAAATATGTTGGAGATTGACTTGGAAATTACATCAGCCAATTCTGTTGGAACCCTTTGTGGAATAATGAGGAAATTTGGGATAATTGGGAATTAAATCTATATTCAAAATGCAGCATTGTCCACACATAAGAG
>JASSUY010019386.1:0-37605 GCA_032466535.1 Forpus xanthops | reverse complement strand
CTGCCCATGGCAGGGGGGTTGGAACTAGATGATCTTAAAGTCCTTTCCAACCCTAACTATTCTATGATTCTATGATTATGATCTTGTGAGCTGCTGCCTCTCAAATACAAGATGCCCGTCACAGTTTTCTATGTCTCAGCTACTCCAGAGTAGGTACATATTATGTCAAATGCTTCTGTGATGTTTCAATGAACTTAAGATAATAAATTGGATTTCATGGTGGTCTAGCACCTTAATGTAATGAAAGTTTGTACAGCCTGAACTATCTCCAGTGGTCCTTGACTACTTTCCTTGAGCAATAGACAATGACTTTTCAGTAGTCTTACTAGTTTATTAGGACAGCTGAACGACTGATTACGTGGTCTCTTCAGACAGTCCTAAAGACCGTTAAGTACGATAATGGGTAAAGGAGAATTCCATCATTTTCTTCATATTTACTTAATTATATAATTTTAAACATTCTACTTTAGAATGATTAAAACATACAGATATTCACTTGTTACTGCAACATTGCACAAATGCACGCAATTTTGCAAGCATGTTGTTAGATTCTTGAAGCGTGATACTTTTTGCTGGCTTTCTGTTAGCACATGTTGTCACTTCCAGAATCAAACCCTTGCTCAATACTCACAGGGATTCAAAATCAGAAATGATGCTTTTGTGTTTCCTTTCCTGTTGAAAAACCTCAGCGTGTTTGTGCCCAAGAAAATCCAGTTATCAGGGTAGTGAATAAGATTTTTGAGTCTTTAACTAGCAACGTGGTCAGAACATGTGTTACAGTGTTGAAAAAGGACTGTTTTTCTTACTCCATTTTCTTCCACCAAGCAAAAGGAATGGGAGGATGTTACAGGAAGTCTCATGGTGTTTGGTGACTGTGTATGGCTAACTTGTGGAAGCTGTGCTGACAGCAGTTGACCTGCTTAAAAAAAAAATGAAAATCAGGCCTACTTGCAGTGAGTACTGTAAAATACACCAAGATTGGTTTGTTCTTCCCCAGGCTGCACAAAATCTAGGATGAGTTTTTGCACAGTGCATGGATGAGGTAGATTTGTCATCTTGAAAGTGAAGGAATAGTAAAGCAAGTGCACTAGCAGTGGGATGAGTAGATTTTGGCTCCAGTCTGGATTCTCCTTCAAACTTTGAAAGGTTAAAAAATATCTCTTTGTTTCATTCTGCTAAATAGCTATTCCCAGAAGCATTCAGCTCTGTTTCCAAAATTTTGTTTCCATAATGTTTCATAAAACTAGTGTGACTAGAGCTCTGCTGCAGATTCCTTGGAGTACCCACTGTAGCTTTCTGCTGTGACATTCTGACAGTATCCATAATATTTCCATCTTTTTTTGCTTTCCACAACATAATTTGCCTCTGGCAAATGCTGCAGTTTTATTTGCCACTGTACCCCATTTCCTCTTCAGTCCTTTATAGTCTGTGACTGCTGAAGAAAGAGTTTTCCTGTTTACAAGTACACTTATTACTTCGTATTATACCACAATAAATTGTGTTAGGTTTTTCCTCATCCATACACCTGCCGTTCAGTTTGCTCTGCATCTTACTTTCATCTTCCACTATATTGATTGTGTTTTCTCTCAGTTTTGTGTTACCAGCAAGTGTGATGATTTTTCTGCACAGTCTTTGTTTCTAGTTATTTCTTCTATAGCATGAAAGGATTTTGTTTACTAATCCTTACAACTACTGGCTTCCACTGAAAGTCTCACTTAATATCACCTTTTAAGTAGTGTCTTTGCTCTTCAGGATAGAGTGAATGTGGTTGTGTGTGGTGGAATTTCTACCATCCTGCCTCAGGTGAGCAATTGGCTCTCTTCACATGAAATGTTGTCTTTCTTACTTACCTAAGAAGGCAAATATTGTTTAATTAATGTCTAGATAGCATTTAGAAGATCAGACTGCTTTCTAGTGACTTCTAAGAATACCACTGAAGGGTCATTAAGTGTATCATAGATATTTTTTTAATTGGCTAAATAAGTTCTCAGCCTTGTATATGGAATTGAAGTATTCAGATGTGTGGAATGCTTCTGCCTGGTAAAATGCATTAAATGGATAATGATGGCTCATTAGAAAAGCTAATAAATAAAAAGTTTTAGGTTTCCCCCCTTTTCTTCAAGAAACATAAGTAAGGCAGTGAGCAGTTTCATAACATTTTACCAATATGTTTGTTGGGGATTACTGAAGCTTGTGCTGTCTACATAGTTCTCTAGATCTATATTGTAGAGAAATTCTTTCCAGTTTATTACCTGAAAATTATTAGCTGAATTGTACTGAACTTAATTAAAAGTGTTCATAAATGGCATTTGGCTCATTACACTTTGTCCCTTTCTCCCCCAAGAAATGTAAGCACTTTAATAGTCTTCTACTAAATGGAAAGAAAAGTATTTTTGAAATGAGATCATTGTAATCAGAAACCAAGGTAATGAGAATTTGATTTCTTCCTTTTTTTTTTTTTCAGAATGAGAGTAACTCATCAAAAGGAGGTTTGACTAAGACAAGCGAATCTGCACATAAAACACCCTTATCCATGAGGGAACAACAGAGCAGGTATGAAGTTTTTCTCTGACCAAGGCAGAATAGTCGTAATCCTGATATTGCCCTTTAAATTTAGCTAAAAATTTCTCTTCCTATTTTGAGCTAAGTAATATATTGCACTGGGAAAAAGCTTCTGTAGGAGTTACTCCTACCAAAAGCAAAATGCAGTTAACTATAATTATGTCTTTCATGCTGTTTGGCAGTGTGTCAGTATAGTCTTCATAAAACATTCATTTTGGAGCTGGACTTGGTCATAAAAATGATCCTTGGGCAGCATGTTTTGGATTTCATCAACCAGAGAGCAAATGTCACTTTAAAAATAACTGATTAGTTATTTTTTCTTAAGCCTGTGGGAGTACAAAAATAAATTGGAGTTTATTTAGTGATATGGCTTTGGGCTGTTTGGTTATTTTCTTCTTTTTTTAATAAAACACATTTGGAAAAGAGAAGCAGCTTCAAAATACACAGCAAGTATATGTACTACGATTTAGTGATTCAGCTTGCCGTATTTCTGAAGACATCTTGAAAGCCTGGTTTATGTAGGTTAATTATTCTGTGTACTCCTCACATTTTTGACTAGGTTTTACCGTGAATATTTTACTTAAAAGACACCAGTTGAATTGATTTTGACAATGTCTTTACTAGAAGTTATCAATATTGATGTTTCTCTATGTATACACAGTATTTTGTACATTTTGGGAACTACTTGGGGGAAAAATAGCAAGTAATGTAAGAAGTTTTTTGGATCGTATGGTTTTGGATTGTTTGGATTTTGGTTTTTTTTCGATTTTTCTTTATATAACAAGAGAAGTCCTGGGACTGTCGTGCTAAATTTGAAAGGTCTTGACATGAGGATAAATTGAGTTTATTTTGATAAGTGCGTTGCAATATTTTGTAACAGTATTTTGTAATTGCACTTGAAAGGAGGGTAGATCAATATGGGTATTGTAGCAAACTTCAACTTACAATTAGTTAGCTCTAAGATATTAATTTATGATTTCTTGGCTTTTTTGTTTTTAATTCCTATGAATTATAGTCACCTCTGTGCAAGGGATCTAGTTAATCAGATTTCCACATCCATGCGAAGTTGCTACTGAAGTTGTTGGTATTCCTGTGCTCACTCCTTTAATCTGCGTGTAGCCTTTTTGCTCCCTTAACCTTGGCCCTGACAGCTGCTGCAATTATATTTTATAGGATGTGTTTGTGAGAAAGAAAGTGCAAGTTTTTGTTTTGAGGCAGCTTTGGGACTTTGAGGTTGATGCTGAAACTGCAGACCATGAAAAAAGAAAAACTAAACCTTAAAACTCCAGTATCTTGAAGTGATGAGATATGAAATGTGGCACTCAAATTGGGAAAAGACTGCTCCTTGGGTTTAGAGGCCAGCAGCACTAAGGGCGAGACATGAAAGGACTCGAGGAGAGTGATTGCTCAGTTTTTGCAACAGTGCTCATAAACAGGATACAAGGACAGAGACGAAGTTCACAGAAGGACATGGTACTGTCAACCAAATGTTGGCAGTAGAGTAGAGAGATGATTGAAAACCACTTGGAGTAAGGAAAAGGTCTGTGTTTAGTGAAATATTTAGTACATGATTCACTCAGAAAAGAACTTCTGTGACTCTTAAAGGAGATGTATGGGGGAGCAAAAGCCTATGACAGGTATTTCAGTGCAGAGAGTTGCATGCAGAAGTCTTGCTGTTAATACGATTTGTGAGTGTAATTCCCAGATTTCTTAGCTTGGGTTGTCAGCTGGTTTCCAGTCGAGGCAGCAACTGGAAACTTGGCTTCCTAGCTTGACTGTACCTTTTTGCACACCAGTGCTAAGTATCTCATGTGCAAGGTCTGGCTAATGGAAATGCACACACACACCCCTCCAAAAAAAGAAGGTAAAATGAAGCTTATGTCTTTTATCTTAAGTCTTCGTCAGCATCAGAATAAAGAACCTGTAAAAGCTTCTGTTAGGTTTTTGAGTCTTTCCTTTACTGCAGTTAAAGTGGTTGGATTCTGAGTGTCTCTACATGTAGATCAAGCTTTTAGTCAAAGAAAAGTCAAGCACAAGGCTGCCTGCAGGAAATGAATACCGAGGAAAAGAGTATCAGTTATTTCTCATATAGTTACAAGTGCCACTTCTGGCACCATGCTTATTTGTTGGCCTGAGAATGCTTCCTCACAAGCGGGGTAACATCAACTGCAGAAAAGAGGAGGTGAAACTTCAGTTGTTGGTGGGTCCTGAGGATACTGACCTGTCTACATTTAACACAGACCAGTGTAACTTTTCTGTCGGTTTTGCTGTTTTGCCGTAGGTTGGTTCTTTGTGTCTAAACTGTGAAGTGCAGTTCACCCTCTCCAGGATGATGAACAGGTTTAAGTGTGCTTCATGCTGTTGACTGACTTTTAGTGTTGGAGCTCCTTTGAAAAAGTGTGGAGGTGGCCTTCCTTCCTTTTTGATATTGGAGCCACATAGAGATCTTGTTGTTTTACATGGTATAGGTTGGCATCACCCTAATATTTGAATGTTAGAAATCTAAAAGCAAAAGCTATTCCTTCTTTTGTTTTTATGGGACAGTGGAAACTTAGAAATGGCCTTCCAATATCTGAAGGGGGGGCTGTGGGGATGCTGGGGATGGTCTCTTCATGAGGACTGTACTGAGAGGGCAAGGGGCAAAGGGTTCAAACTTAAGCAGGGGAAGTTTAGATTGGATCTGAGGAAGAAATTCTTTACTGTAAAGGTGGTGAGGCACTGGAATGGGTTGCCCAAGGAACTTGTGAATGCTCCATCCCTGGCAGTGTTCAAGGCCAGCTTGGAAATAGCCTTGGGTGACATGGTTTAGTGGGAGGTGTCCCTACCCATGGCAGGGGATTTGGAACTAGATGATCTTAAAGTCCTTTCCAACCGTAACTATGATTCTATGGTTTAGAAAACTTATCCTACATCTTCCTCTTCTTCCCTCACCATTTTCCTTTCTTAAAGTGAAAACTTCGTTCTTTGAAGCAGCTAGATAGAAGTATATTTGTTAGTCCTTTCACACAAGATTTCTTTCCATTGTATCACAGGTGTTTACTGATACTAACTTATAATCATAGAATCATAGAATAGTTAGGGTTGGAAAGGACCTTAAGATCATCTAGTTCCAACCCCCCTACCATGGGCAGGGACACCTCCCACTAAACCATGTCACCCAAGGCTCTGTCCAACCTGGCCTTGAACACTGCCAGGAATGGAGCATTCACAGCTTTCCTGGGAAACCTAATCCAGTGCCTCACCACCCTTACAGCAAAGAACTTCTTTCTCATATCTGATCTAAACTTTCCCTGTTTAAGTTTGAACCCATTACCCCTTGTCCTATCACTACGGTTCCTAGTGACAAGTCCCTCCCCAGCATCCTAATAGGCCTCCTTCAGATACTGGAAGGCTGCCATGAGGTCTCCACATAGCCTTCTCTTCTCCAGGCTGAGTAGCCCCAACTTTCTCATCCTGTCTTCATATGGGAGGTGCTCCAGTCCCCTGATCATCCTTGTGGCTCTCCTCTGGACTTCTTCCAACAGTTCCATAGAATCATAGAATAGTTAGGGTTGGAAAGGACCTTAAGATCATACAGTTCCAACCCCCTGCCATGCCCAGGGACACCTCCCACTAAACCATGTCACCCAAGGCTGTGTCCAGCCCGACCTTAAGCACCGCCAGCGATGGAGTATTCACAACTTCCCTGGGCAACCCATTCCAGTGCCTCACCACCCTTACAGGAAAGAATTTCTTCCTCAGATCCAATCTAAACTTCCTCTGTTTAAGTTTGAACCCATTACCCCTCAGTACAGTCTCTCATGAAGAGACCCTCCCCAACCCTTCCTATGTTGAGGACACCAGAACTGAATACAGTACTCAAGTGAGGTCTTACAAGAGCCAAGTAGAGGGGCAGGATCACCTCCCTCGACCTGCTGGTCACACTCCTTTTCATGCAGCCCAGGATATGGTTGGCTTTCTGGGCTACAAGAGCACACTACTGGCTCATGTTCATTCTCTCATCACCCAACACCCCCAAGTCCTTCTCCTCAGGGCTGCTCTGAATCTCATCTCTGCCTAACCTGTAGCTGCACCTGGGATTGCTCTGACCCAGGTGTAGGACCTTGCAGTTGGCATGGTTAAACTTCATCAGGTTGGCATCAGCCCACCTCATAAGCATGTCAATGTCCCTCTGGATGGCATTCCTTCCCTCCAGCATATCAACCAAGCCACACAGCTTGGTGTCATCAGCAAACTTGCTGAGAGCACACTCAGTCCTACTGTCCATGTCACTATGTCACTTGAGGACAATGTTTTAAGTACTGATTTGACCATAGTTGATTAATAAATTACATGTGTGTAAGAAAATGTAAAGTTTCCCTGCAATATGTAATTCATTTCCTAAGCAAAGACAGACACCATAAGCTTCATATTTCTGGTTTCATTTCAGAGACTGGGGGCATTCACGTAAGGCTGAAGATAACTCTATCCTAATTTTTGCATATCTTAAGTGTCTGAATCTTTGGGCAAATGTGAAAAATGTCACCTCAGTAGCCATTTTGTGCTTATGATTTTTTTAACTACTTGTTTCATGCTCTATTACAGGAAAATGCTTATTATGATACAAGCCTTTGTTTTGAAAGTTTTAGAAGAAGGCAAATAGTCACGAAGTTTCACTATACATACTTCAGCCCTGTCAGTGTTTTGTAATGATCTTCAGAGAATAAATTCCTCTTCGTAGATCTAGGAAATAATTTCTCAAAGCAGCTGAAATATGAGGCTGTTATTTGTGTTTAATATTAAAATAGTGACACAGAAGATGGGGTGGGGAAGGAACATTTGATTGCCACTATATCATAATGTATTTGGGAGAATACTTAATCCAAGATGCTTCCGATAGAGAACTTCACAGCTGCAACCACAGTAATTTAGTATACCTCTGATAGATTGTCTTCATATTGAAATAGCCGCTTGTGGTTGCATTTTAACCTTGAAAGGACACAAAAATCCTACTGTGTTGCTCTTGCATAAGCTTAGTGTCTAGCACACTGCCTATCAATATACAGCAAGATTACTGCATGCTCTTTGAAAATTAATTTGCTTTCTATTTGGGAGGTATTATCAAGTGCACTCAGATAAGTGGGGGAGAATTTGTGTGTATGAATAACATGAGGCTCCCATTTCTTAGAAATAGCTGCAGTGCAGTTTTCATTTCAATCTGTGAAAGGTAATCTGTGTTTAGCAGCTCTGCATTGTGATTTCTGATGATTTTGTGCTTCTGATTCCTATTCCTTACCTTGATTTGTTTGTTATTTCTCCTCTCCTTTCTTTCAACAGTTCACCAATGCAACAGAACACCACTGTTCATTTGGATAATGGTGAACATTGGTCTAATCGTGCATCTGTATACAAAGGGAAGCCTCACAGAGCCATCTTTGAAGAGAGTCTTGAGAAAATATACAGAAACATGTACCAAAAAGCTGCTGGCACTGCTTCAGACAAAAAAGCACAGTCCTAATAACAATTCACCTGGA
Source organism: Forpus xanthops (assembly GCA_032466535.1). NCBI lineage: Eukaryota > Metazoa > Chordata > Aves > Psittaciformes > Psittacidae > Forpus > Forpus xanthops. The sequence goes on along the minus strand of JASSUY010019386.1, from coordinate 29,530 downwards.
AATGCACAGTATGCAGTGTTCGTATTTGTTATGAGATCTATTTTTATGTAACAAATATTTGTACTCTATTTTTAAGGTGTAGTTATGATTGGGCAGGTTTTTCAAGAAATAGGGTTTTGGCCTGCGTTAATAGCAAAGGAAGCTATTAACTCTGCTCCTCACCTTGGTCCTCTTTCTCTTCCTCCCCCTTCAAACAAATCAAACAAAGAAACAACAGCAACTAAGCCCATCCACAGTTAAGCAAGATGGTATTACTCTTTTGGGACTATGAAAAGAAATCTCATTTGAAAACATTTGGAGAGTAATAGGTCTGCTGGACATTGCTGTCTGACATTAACTCAGGTTTTTGTTGCAGCCAGTTCTTAATAATTAAAGCTATTTAGTGATCAGTAGACTTGACTGACAAAGCAGCATGTCGTATTCTTCAGAGACAGGGTCTAAAAAAGGAAGGTGAATGTGAACGTTGACTTAAAAGCATCCCATGTGGGACAAAAGGAATTGTTTTCTAGAATATTGGCTTTGGATTATTTAGTTTTGAGAACTCTGATACTTACCTATAGACCTGTTTTCAAAATGATTTCAAGCACCTTTAGTCACAGATTTCCTAATACTGACAAATTTTAAAAGAAATCCACACAGCCCAGCAGCCTTTGTATCTGAAGAAAGGTCATCTTCACATACCTTGTGCATTTATGAGCTTACAGCTTCTCTTGAATGCAGCCACAGTATTTGCCAATACACTTGTAATTTTAACCAATATGAATAACAAATGAGTGTGGAGGGGGAAAGACTACAACTAGTCAGCAAACTCCTCATGTACTCTGTGCAGGGCTTCTTAAGTTCCTGCATTACGATCCCACCTAATCTGGAGCCTGTCCTTCCCAGTCTGCTGGGATTCTGTTGGCAGAAATAGCATCTTTTTTGCTAAAGGCCACCAAATGTTCATCAGCAGTTTGATGCTTTCCCCAGAGATGGAACCTTTACAGCCTTGCATTGAACAGATCCCACATTAGCAGACCCAGGCAAATTGCCCATGTATTGAAAAGCAGAATGTTTTAAAAGGGCAAGAGTGTCCATCTCCTGCTTCCTTTCAGAATGGGAGGAAAAACCAAATGCCTGTTCTGGCTCCTTATCTGTCTGGGAGAACAGAATCAGTTGCACCAATGCCATTTTACCTGTTATGATTGGATAAAGGATAAAGCTAGCAGTACAGATGGCAGAACATATGACTGTAACCTGCCAGCATGCCTAGATAAACAAAAAGTTGGTCTACTCTGCCTTCCATCCTTTAGTGCTGAGACAACATAATTGAATTGAGAAAGCAGTTGGTGAGCAATTACGCTAGTGGGAAGGCATGTTGAAAGGCTTTCTGCTTCTGTTTCAGGAATGGGGACTCTCAGAGGAAGTGTCTTGCATATAGACATTTCTATTCTTCGTAACTGTTAAACCAGTTGAAGTGGATTAGCACTGATAACTTCCTGTCCCTGATGCCATTTAGCACATTAGTGCTTTCAGAGGGCATTAGTTGCAGTCTTATGCTATGGATAAGAGTTGAGTCAGTCTATGAAGTAGTAGTGCACTTTTTTGCAGAAGTGAAAAGTAAAAGTTACTCAAACTGTGCCACTGAAGGCATGGTGGCCATGGAGTATTGTGCTACCAGTACCTGGTATTCATACATCAGCCTGTTCCTGTGACCCAATGTTTGTCCATAAAGGAACAGTTTCTTTCTCCTTGCTGCTCAGGAGAGTAGTTATATCCAAATGGATCCTAAATAGGCAGGGCACATTCTAAAAGATATTTTCCAAGCTTTTGGCTTAAATGAATCTACTGAAATCTGAAGGTTGTTGCAGTTACCTAGGTTTGAGCCATAGTATTTATTTTTCTTCTTAGGGTATCCCACTGTTTTCATTCAATATTCTCTGTGTTTTTCCTCCCCAGTGTCATAGCTTAGTAGAAGTTCCAGTCTTCTGAAGATTGGTGGCTTGCCTTTGGCCTAATCTGCTTCTATGACAGAATGACTTTTCCATTCCTGGCAAGCCAGCAGATTTTAGTTCCTGTTCTCTGCATTAGATAGGCCTGACTGCTGAGGCTTTGTTTTTTTCTTTAATGGTTAAGTAGGGACACAAGTTGCCATGTATTCAAGACACAAAGAGGAGATGAAGGAAATTGGAGACCGTGGTGAAAAAGCAGTGTAATGTTTTTGAGAGGTCCAGAGGAATGGCTAGGGTGTATCTGTTTGATTCCAGTAGCTAAAGAAATGAATCATAAGGTAATACGACAACCTTCAGTTTTTCAGCAAAAATGAAAATTTTTTTGTGAAAGTTGAAAACTAGATGGGAATTAAAAAAGAAGTGTCATATATTGAATGTTGACCGGCATGAATATTCTGAGTGTAGCATTTGTATGCAGCAAAACAACAAATGAAGCAAATAGACTGTGAGTGTCTTTGGCCCTGCTCCAGCTGCGAGGGGAGATGGTGTGTATAATGTCTTTCTGAATCAGCTGCTGCAGGATATGTGTTTCTCTCTTGGGTCGGAGTCATTCCACAGCTTGTATGCTGTGATACAGCAGAGAGTGTTCTTTTCCAAGCACTGTGCTGGAAATCTGGTTTGGTTAATGGAAAACTTTTCTCTGAAATGTGACTTAAAACCCAAATTACTCCGATCTGTCCATAAAATCTGCAAGCCACTTTGTTTTCAGAAGCATTTGGCCCCTTCCCTGTTTGCTCAGCTAACCCTCTTATTAATATGCATGCAGCTCAAGTGCACAGAGCACTGCTGGTCCTTTGCTGCTGCAATATGTGATAAGTATAGGTTCAGGCAGCAAACCAACATAGTAATAAACTGTAATTGTTTAGTGCACCTTGCCTTCTAATACAATTTAAATCCCTTCTATCAAATGCAAATTTCCAGGTTCCTGAGTGGATCTTTAAATAGTGTTTTTCTATGCTCATTCCTTATCTTTTGCCATCCACAAAGTGGTCTGTTAGTGACAGTGGGATGGCATAATTCCACCCCCGTCATTTTACCTCCTAAAGGAAAGCTGCCTACTCAAATCTAGAAATAATGGGCTAGATTAAGAGGGAATTAGTGTTTTTCCATAGAGTCTGTCTCTTTCTCTTGCCCTCCCCAAGTTATTATAACCCATGAGTATTTTCACCAACTGCTATTCAGCATCCAGTGTTGCTTGCGATGTGCACTCAGTGCAGTATTTTAATCACTTTCATTTTAATTAAGTCAGTCTGCTTCCTACTTACTCCTTCCCCTCTTTCCTACAAATAACTTGTTACAGTTTAGGATCTTGGGGTGGCTTTAGACAAACTATCCACCTGTGTTCAGTAGAAATGCAAATCCTTTGGTGAGCAGTAGTTGTTTTAGAAATCACTCAATCATTGACCTATTGTGGATTAAAGGCAAAAATGTCAAACTCTAATGATTTGCCTTGTCTAAGTTTTCCACTAGAAGAAGAGAAGCTTAAATTGGTCCCCTGGGCACAGAAGATGAGTAATGGGAACACGTAGGAGCATCTTGGCACTCCTGAGGTGACAGATCTTAAAGGTCTTTTCCAATCTAGTTGATTCTGTGATCCTGTAGATGGGCAGCAGTGTTTATGCTCCAAATCTGAGCAGCTTGGAAGACGATGAGAGCTGTTCTTTAGGTTGTGCACCACATATTTGTGTTTTACTATTACTTCAGAGGCTGCCAAAATGGCGAGGGGAGAAAGAAATCTACCTAGAGTTGTTAGGAATCTGTATGTTTGGTGAAGTAGCAGAACATTTAGCTCTGCTCAGTATTAAAGAGTCTTCCAAACTCCCTCTCGTTGTTACCTCAGCTGTAAAATGGGGAGTGTGCTCTGTTGAAGCTTAATTAAATGACTGTGAAGTGCTTTGAGATCCTGAGGTGAATGTTACAGAAATTATTTTGTGGAAGCCTGGCTGAAAAGTCCCATCTCATCTCCAGGTTATTAAAGAGGTTTTATTTTAATTTTCCCAGTTTTATTATGTTTTAATTAGACAGTTATTAAGCAAGTGTTAATCTTATCAAGATAGAAATCTATTAAGTCTAAGAGATGGCTGAAAAAGATAATGAAGTACTTTACTACATGTGCTTTTAGGCGCTAATTTTTACAGTTGGTATCCTGCTCAGCTTCTGTCTCCTGCATGATTTGGGTTCATCATACTCAAACTGATTGTTCTCATGATATCTTTTCTTTTTTAATACAAATCATTTTTGTCATCCTGATGTCTCAGTGCTGTCTGGTGTGTGTACTAATCAGCGCTATTAACATCTATCACATCATTTGTTCTCATCTTCTCCCCAGGAGCAGGGAGTGCAATGATGTGTGCAACTTGACGGTGGAAAAGTTTGTGTGGTGTGCCATGGGTTTGTCAGAGAACGTAAGTTGGAAGGAATCTTTGCCTTTTCAGTCCATATGCGCAGGATAGCTTATTAAATCTACTCTTCCTGATTTTCAAGTTTCAGAGGCTTTGCTGAAATGCTGAACTATGCAACAAAATTCTTGACCTTTTAGCAGTGGTCACTTATCTATGTAAATCTTGTAATGTAGAATCTCTGGGTCATAGGAAAACCTACCATGATGTTCATTTCTTCAGTGGTTATGGAGTGATCATTATCAGGATGCTGAGAGTATCTCAAGAGATTTGGTTAGTAGTAAAGGAATTTGGGGAAAATTTCAGATCAATGAAATTTAGCTTCTTGATTCTGGTGAAAATATTGAAGCTGAAAGAATATTTCTGCATGTGATCTTGATGAGCTACCTCGCTGACAAATGGTGTCTGGTATAGGTGATGGTCTCTGGTAACAGCAGAGACCCAGTCTTTACCCAGTTCTTTCGGTTTCAACAAATAAACCAGTGTGATGGGAAGTGACCAAGAACACCTAATATTTCTATTATATAGTGAACAACTGAGCACAACCCTCACTTATGCATTGGTTTCTACTGCTTTCTCCATGGAATTCAAAACTTCATCAACCAAAACCTTTAAAAGATGAAGCTGTAGCTCTTTTTGTTACCAGTGTTGGCTTGCCAAAGACTTGCAGTTTGTTCCCTGTTTGTCTTGAGTGAGAAATTCTCTGAAGTGCAATGATAATTTGTCAGGATGACAACATAACGGAACTGTAATCTTTCTCTTTGCCTGATCAGTTTGGAGATTGTGCTCTTTCTTCATGTGTATTTCCATTCAGCTCTGAGTGATTGCCTCTGACCTAGCAGAGAATGCTCTGCAGTCTGAGAAGCGGTGATCTGAGCCTTCTTCTCACCTCTTCAGGGAAAGGAGTTTGCTGTTACACAGCATCCCTCTTGGTTTATAAGAATTGACTGATCCTGAGAATACAGCACAAAAATCCTGTCCTGTGGTCAGGCATTTATGTAACCCTGCAGAACTGATGCCGTTGACAGAGCTTCACACAGAGGTGGGGTGGGAGACTGAAGGCTTTGAGAGTGGTTTGAGAGTGACTTCTTGTGGCATGCCGCGAATTATGCATTTGTATACCATGACTTGTCAGTGTGTAAAATAACCAGTGAAACTTTGAAGTAACAAAAGCACTATTATTTACATTGCTGAATGGGAGTGAATTCTGATGCTTATGTTTGTATTGTTACACTGACTTGAATTTTTGAACGGTTAGCTAATTGTGTTGTTACTATAGTTGTATGAACTGTTTCATTCAGTGCTCCAGTAGTAAACATTTGCTAACAGGTTGCTTTCCCTGCCTGCCTTGTTTTCACCACAGTCATCTAGTGTTTACATACATTTTAGCCTCTGTGCCATTTTTGAAGTCTTTATTTGTCTCATTTACGTTTTTGGTTTGGATAATACTTAAATATGAAATCCATCTGGGGAACATATTGTATATTCACGTTGAGGGGTAAAACCAGTTTTTAATTAAAATTTTATACAGCACTTGTATTTCACTTTGTCCTGTTTTATTATGAAACACTTCAATCTTCTTCCTAAAACACATATGTCTTGTGTGTTTCAAGATGTTCCTTGTTGCTCATGCAGAACCAGTTTCTGAGCCCTGTCAGCAGAGTGCCATATGTTCTGGGGTTCATTTAGCTTCTCTGGCGTTTGTGTAGGCAGCATATTGGATGTAATGCAGCTAAGCTCTGCTCCATTCTTTTCTTTGTAAACTTGTCAAGAGATGAAAAAAGCAGGGAAAAGAAAACACTGAATAATACTCGAGTGATGTGAATTATCAATAAGTTATGGTGACTTGGCCAATCAAAATTGAGGTTTCTCACATACTTGAGGATTTTCCTTAATTGTTTCTATGCAGAGCCTGTGAAGTGATTCATCCCTCAGTGCTACCCACTATTACACCCCAAACAAGTGCTGAAGATTGAGATATAACCCAAGCCATTTGGAGATGACAAGCATTATGTGCTCTTAATTTTGCATTGGTTTGCAAAGAAAAGCGAGTACTAGAAGATGAGCGTGCGAAGGGATTGTGCTCCTGTTTGTTGTCTTCTTGCTTTGTGGAAAATAACTCTCCACTGTTGAAATGCCTGATACTGGAAAGAGAAAACTCAAGAGTGATTATGCCTTCCTGCCATTTTTCTTACCAATCCATTCCTGTTTCTTCCCTGCCTCTCCCTACCATGAACCAGTAGGTACATTAGTCTTTAATGCACTAATGTGTAGGAACACAGCCCTGGTGCCTTATTGATGGCAGCCGTATATTGTCAGATACTGATCTGATCTGTTGAAAGCTTTTCAGAACCGTCTTGGTGACTGTGACAGAGGACCAGAGCACTACTGTGATTCTGTAACTAGAGCTGAAAAGGGAAAGAAGAAACTAGCAAAAAAAAAAAAAAAGGATACATATGAAGCTATTTCCCCATTGCTGAGGTATGAGGGTGGAGGGAAAGGGCTGGAGTGGCTCCTTGACACTGAGTCTGTGGAGGAGAAGGGAGGGGAACTTCTGCAGTGCTGACCTAAGGTCCGTCAGAAATAACCAGCTGGAGTGGCATGAGTGTAAACCTGGTTGAAGTGACAGCTCCTGGGACTCTATTTACATATGTTTAAAACAAACAAAAAAGCTGCCTTTGTTCCCCAGGAAAATCTATTTACTTGGCATTCAGCTCATGTATGAGCTGGAACTTCTTTCATGGAAGATGTAGAAACAAAGCAACTGACATTTCTGCTTTGATGTGAAGCTGAAGCTGAGATTTGATTTTGAAATATGAAAGTAAACTGAAACTACCTCCAATTTAAAAGGAGGAGGAGGGGGTTTAATGACCTTAAAAGTTCTGGGAAGTCTTTTTTTCCCTCCCCTTGGGGACCAGAAGAAATTATAACAATAATCTTACTTATAGCTGTAAGTCTACAGAGATAGTGGCTGTAGGTTAATGAAAAATTGACACTGCTCCTTGTCTGTGCTTCCAGCAGGATTTTTTTTCTTCAAACTGATGTGAGCTGTTGCACTGGATGAGTTGGTTATGAGGCTCACATATTAAATTGGATGTTGCGTTGTGGAAGCTACAGCAGCGAGTCACAGCTGAATGTTTTGAACAACATTCCTGTTTTGAACTACATTCCTGTTTTGAATGAATACAGCAAAAATTAGGGGTTTCTTAAAATGGTTGCTCTGGTCCTTCCCCCTCACATATGCACACACGCAGTAATAAACCAGTATAAACCAGAAAGCAGGCAGAGGAATTGTCCTCAGTGATCTCCAGCCCAATACTGAACCAGCAGTCAGCCCAACCTCATGGTAGTCTAGTAGAGAAACCACACCATGGGGCAGTAACTGAGTGTTGCAAGTGCAGTTGGTCTCATGTTTTGTATACATGTGTACTGTTTAATACATGTACTGTTACACACGTGTACTGTTCACACTTCCCCTTGCGTGGCACTGAACTCCTCAGAGGACATCCTGTATTCACAGTGTGGCTCAAGTGCCCTTTCCAGGAGTCCATTTCTGCAGTGTCCTGGGGGATAGCCTCTTCCTCAGTCCTGGGAACCAGGCACAGAGATGGCATGAGCTCAGCAGCTCAGGCTAACTTTGGTTTGCACTCTGACAACTTAATATCTGTTTGTTGTCCTTGGACTGGTGGTGCCATCTGGTCTTGCTTGGACAGCTTATCTGTAATACTGCACTGCACTGTATTTCAGTTTTTGCTTATGAAATCTTAGGCTGTGCTTGAATGGCACAGCCATACCTTGATGCCAGCCTTTGACCAGATGGCACATGCTTAAATAACATCCCCCGTGTACTGTGGTGAAGATTGATTCACAGAGGTGTTTGAAATTTCATTTGAGACAAGGGAAGGGAAGACATGAGGATGGCTTCAGGTATTAAATGGGATCTCAAGTCAGGAATTAAAGAGCCATTGGATGGCCATAGACTTCCCTGCTTCCCTCGGAGGACGTTATAGCAGACTTTGAAGTGTGCCCAGTTCTTGGGTTGAGCGGCTTTTCTGGGAAGCAGTCTCCACCTCTCCTGTAGGAGTTTCAAGACTCATTTGATTACAGAAAGGTGGAGAAAATGCATGGCTCTGAGAGGAAAAAGCGGCATCATGTGTGGTGGAACCTGGGGCAATGATGGGCAGCACCAACAAAGACTCCTCCTTGAGCATTTTGCTAGTCTGAAATGGGGAAAGTAAACGTACCCCAATAAATGTATATATAGGACCATGAGATGAGGACCTTAAATGTGGTTTTCACATCCACTGTATTTTGTCCTTTGCCACTTCCTTTTGGCCTTATCTCTTTTCTCTCTTCCCATGGTTATAAAGTCCTGTTTCTCTGCATGAGCTGTCAGTGATTTTTATGTATGTGGTGTAAGTTTGTAACAGACAATTGCCTAATGTAACAGAAAAGGCTTGATCAAATCCTGCAGTTGAAAGCCAGGGCAAGATGCAGTCACACTAGAAATAAGGAGCATTTGCTTTATATATATATACATATATATGTGTGTGTGTGATTATACATAATGAGTATTGAGTTTTTAGAGCACCTTAACCAGAAACTGGTTTCTTAGCTTGCAGTCTTTGTGCCAAAATTGATAATTGTGCTAAAAGAAATATGGCAGTTTGATAAGGAAATAAGCAGGGACATTGCTGCCATATGCAGTGTGGTTATTGCTCAGTCAAACATCTCAAGTTCCACCACTAAATGCTAGGTCAAAGTAGAAGATTCGAGCTTTCAGAAGCTCTGAGTCTGGTCCTACTTCAGTGCATATGGCCTAGGCATGTGCAGCTTGTCTTTTGCCACTCCTGGAACTACCGAGTGTCCCCAAGGTAACTGGAGATACAGCTCTAGCTTAAACAGATGGGCAACTTGCTTCCCTTATTAATTCATTACCTTTTAACCTGAGGAGAAGCCAAATCCTGCTTTGGGGTATATTCAGGCTTTTCTTGTTAGTTATAAACTTTTCAAGACCTATGCTATGTTGATGACTTTATAATTAAAAAGAAGATTTAGGTAGCAATAAAATGTATGGTTAAATACCCTCCAGTTCAGTGAGTGTGCTTTTGCTGCTCTACAGAGATAAACACACACATGCATGCTTGGAAATCCTCTTGCCTATATGTCACCATTTTGAAACTGCTACAGCTTGAGGTTACCAGGGTTATTTTCTTTAGCCTGAGGCTTAAAGCATTGCTCTCAACCTGGTATCTGGGTAAGATAAGATGAATACACTACAGGTAAGAAGTTGACATTAGTATCTGTAGGAGAGTTGCTTCTTGACTATGTCATGCAAAATTGTCATAAGCAACCTTCTCCTTTCCACCCCTGGCAAGGAAGACGAGTGATGTGCTGGTGTCGGAAGCACTGTGCACTGAAAAATGGAGGAGTGAGCTGTGTTATCTGGGATGGGGGGGAAGAACCTCCCAGGAACAAGGCTGTGGAGGGGGGCAGTGGGATTCCCATTGCTGGAGTTGTCACAGCCCAGAGCCAGGCATGCGGGGAAAGTCCTGTGAAGACACAGTGGTTGGTACCTGCACAGAAATGGGGCTCAAAGTGCAAATTCATAATTATGAACAAAGCAATGCAAAGGCAAAGCTGATTTTAAGGTTTTGCATTACTATTGGCAATAAAAGTAAGAGGAGGGCTCTGATATGTTCTCGTGTATGTATTTATTGTTATTTTACTGAGGAAGGGAGAGGAAAGGAAAGGAAGAGAAAGAATGCAAAAGAAAGGAATCTAAACAGTGTCAACTTGCTGAGTTTGTTTTCTTCCTCGGGACCAAAAATGCAGCACATGCTAGGACTTTATAGCCTATGTGCCCTCCTTTCTCTGAGTTCCATGAGCTTTACTCCAGTGAAGTTTACCTCTATATTTTGTCCTTTATCATCTCCTTTTGTCTTTATCCCTTCTTTTCCCTTTCTGTGGTTATAAAGCCTTGTTTCTCTTCATGCAGATCCTTGTGATCCTATGTTTTAAAGGGTCTGCTTTAACCCGAGAACAGTGACTATCAGTTACAATTCACCTAGGCAAGTGCCTGTCTGCCCAACAGAGGCTGTTGGAGCTGTTTCTCCTTGTCCCAGAAAACAAGTGCAAGGAACCAGAGGAAACACGGTGCCCTGTTTGCTAACTTACTCTCCACCCTGCTAAAATGCATATGGTTTCATTTCTTTCCTTTGTAATAAGCTGTGCCCAGTCAGCGTATATTCTTTTAAATAACATTTTTAAGTATTTTCCGGTAAATTAAAGTGATGACATATTTGTAGGGTTCATTGTTAATTTCATTTCCTTTGGCTCAGCCAGCCAGATAAAATGCAACGTTATTAATCTCTGTTTAAAAGAAGATCCTTTGCTGAACAGTAATAAATGATCTTGATAGATTTGTCAGGAAAATGAATGATAATCATTTGCAGATAGACACAAGCCTAGTATGGAAGATTAATAAGAAAATATGTATTGGCATCATTAATAACATGTGCTGCCAATGGACTTGCATATTGGTTACAGCTCTGAAGGCGATGTGTTCTTGCTAGGATATTACAATTCACCCCGTGCTGTGAGAAGCCAGGCTGTGTCGTGCTCCTGGGGCGATGACAAGCTACTCCCCAGTGAGGAGCTCAGCACCAAGGCTGCACCGCAGCCCAACACATCCACTGTTGGGTAAGTCTGTCATCACCATAGCCCCAGATAGGATCACCTAACCCTAACCCTCATGGCACTACTAAAAACCCTCCTGGACCCCCTGAATTTTCTCATTACTTGCTTGTGGGGCTACAGCTGGCTTCAATCCTCGTTCTGTCCTCATGCTGTGGGCTGAGCAGTGCCAATGCAAAGCTGCTTCTAGCGCAGCACAACATCTGCAGCACTGGGTGTTTGATGTGTGCTTTTGCTCAGAGTCTGCACTTGTCCCAATTCATGTATCTAAAAAGGTTCCTCCAAAGCCTGCCAGAGGCATTTCAGCACTTGCATATCTTCTGACAGCTTTAGAAAGTACCCCCTAATCACTGAGTGCACAGTGCATTAGGAGATAAAGTTCTTTGTATGTGCTGCATGTGACTGTCATGGGCCTGTGTTTTTTTGGCCTTGATTGTCCCTGTTAGGAAAAGAGTGCTTTATTTGGAGCTTATAATCACTTCACCTGCAGAGCTTCTGTTGGGGTTTTCTCTCTTAAAATCCTCAGAGCATATAGGTGAAAATTGCTGCATGCTCACAGCACTGCTCTTTGCCACAGCATCACACTGCACTGGTAGGGAGTCAAGAATCATCCTGCACCATCCCATCCAGTCCCTGTCCATGTCCCTGCTGCTCCTTGGCACATAGAGGTGCTAATGGGCAGCTGCTGGGGTGAGCATAGGCCTGCCTGCTGCGGGAGGGACCCCATGGGTTCAGGACCAATCCATGGGAAGATGTAGCATAAACTGGAATTTATCAAGGCTGTAGAGGAGTGGCTGGGAGATGCAGGGGAAGAGCTGCACATGGATGTAGGCAGAAGGAATGGGTGTAGAAGAAGAAAAGGAAGGAGCAGAGGCACCAAAATGAGAAAAAAACATGAAAGGTCAACTCCTCCATCCCCAATCTTCAACCAGAAGGAAAAATATAACCTTTTTTTTTGTTTGAATTTTTTTTCCAGCTAAATATGGTGCTTTCCTAGATAGTACAAGGAAAGGTCAAGATGTTTTGAGAGAACTGTGACTTATTTCAATAAACCATTTCAGCCTTCTCCTCCCTAATCATTCTTTTATCTTTCATTTCAATTTAGTGGTTTCAAGCAGAGTAGTAAGTCAAATAAAGCTCCCAATGAAATGTGTTTCTCCTGTAGGCACACAGCTGTCTGCATCTGGCAATGCGGATGTCTCCATTCCTCCTGTAGGCCAAGCTTAGAGATGCAGTCACATCTCTCAAAGTGCATTACTTTGTTTAACTGACATAGACACCATCACTTTAAAGGAAACATCATTTGCCAGGGTCCAAGGGGTGAGATGCGTCAGGGTCATGTAACCACAGATCAATGCTATTTGTGTCATTAAAAAGAAAAGGCTTAGTAACTTTCAGTTCTATTCCCCACAAAACTGAAGTTTTCTTGGGGGAAAAGAATAACCTCAAACATTTTAAACCCTGCCCTGATATTCCTCATCCTGCTCTGCATTGCTTTCCACATGGCCTTAGCGGATGTGTGGTCCAGAAAGAGCCAATGAAGCCATTGAGTTAAGTGCTGCTGAGGGACTTTGTGGCTCAGGAGCACTCAGCACCTTGCTGCTCCAGGCAAGGAGGCAGGAACCCTGGTATTGCTAAATGCATTAGAAATGTGTCCATTATGATTAGACATTTACCAGCTATTAATCACAGCTGGTAACTTGATTTCCTCTAAATGTGTTGAGGCACCCTCTGATCAGGGCACCACCTGCTCAATACTGAGTCGTGGAAAGGCAAGGCAAGCTCTGCGTCATCTGCCTCTTCCCATGGGGGTGCACAGGTGACTGATGGGGATGAGATTTCCCTTTTCCAAAGGAAATCTACTTTTTCCTCTTAGAAAATGCTTGTATTGACCTGCAAGAGCACAGCACAGACCCCATCCTGCATGGCTGATTCAGTTGCCGCCATCCAAATTGCTGATGAACAAAGAAACCATGTACCCAGGTGGGCACAGAGCAGTGTTTCTCCTCTCCTTGCTGGATTGTGACTCATTTTCTCCGTCTTTATAACTCTGTGCTTCACTGCATGCCCTTACCTCCCTGCACAGCCCATGCCGGATGGCTTGAACATGCCCCTTGGATGCTGGAGTGGAGAGTTACATCCCTGTGGACATTTTTAGCCTTCTCCAGGTGCTCATCCTAACCACCAGACAAAGATATTAACAGTGGGTACTGCTCTCTGTTCCTCTGGAGGTGGTTTAAAAAGTTATGGCCATGCCACATTATGTGATGGCAACAAGATGGGTCAGAGAAGACTGGACTTGCTCGAGGAAGCAAGGTCCAGCCTTGCTGGATATTACCTTTCCCTACCACAGCCAGGTCACTGTGGTCCCAGGGGGACCTTTGTGCATCAGTGCAGTATATATAACCACAATAACCCAGAGTCAGAACTGGCTTTGTTACTGAGGCACCTTTATTGCTGGCAATGCTATTAAGGGTAAGGAGTAGCCTGGTAAGTAAACAGGCTCAGGCTGTTGTAAGACCAATCACATGGCAAAGTGGGCAGGGTGATGGGGCTCAGGGAGGGTGGGAAGCCTCCCCACACCAGTGTAAAACAAAAGTCCTTCCCTAAATACAGCAGTGCAACATCATCCCTGAACTGGTGCACAAAGGGAGTGAGGACTCAGCCATGCCACAGCAGGGCTTTCCAAAGCTGTTTGGTTTAGACCTTTAAAATTGACCCCAAGCCTCCTGATTTCATCACATGTTGCCTCACGGATGGCCTGCATCCTGGATGTGTTGAGTCTTGGTCACATGTTACAGAGAAACCGAGCCCTGCAGTCATTTCCAGCAATCATTGCCTCCAAGGAAGGTCTGCACCAAGGTGTTCTGGCATATCTGGAACCATCACAAGGGTCTCTGTTACTGCATGGTTCCAGTTTAGACAAGAATATGGGAGAAATGGAAGCCACGCGCTGCCTGACCCTACCTCAGCCAAAATATGCCCATAGAAAGACATTAATGGTCAGCAGGATAATAGCATTCACATCACAAACAGTCTTCCACGGGTGCTTTTCCTCGATGCTGGTGAGTTTCTGCTCCAGAGCAGCTTTCTCCTCCTGGGACAGGATGGGCTTGGGGCGGGTGGACAGACCACAGAACCAGAAGTACAGGATTTTCCAACAGGGAGGCTTGCCTGTTGTGAGAGATGGACAAAAACTGGATGTTATCATCCAGCTGGAACACTTCCCTCCCTCCTTCCACTAGTTTGGAGGTGCATCGACCAATCTGGAGTAGGGTTTGAGATGCACCTTGCATGGGAGATGCCAGATGATGACAGGAGATGGGGAAGGGAAAGGTAAAGAGAGCTCTCTAGCTGAACCATGTACAGCACATCCTGATTACACTCTGTTGATTGCAACACCAGTCGTTCATTAGTTAATTAACAGATCTCTTCCCCCTCCTTCCTGACCCAGCTTCCATCCACTTTCACGAACTCCTGACAGCATGATGGTCCATTTAGAGACATCCTGGCTTATTCATTACACGTGACATGCCGGGTGAAGTGCGTGCTTTAATTGTCAGCCCTGCGTCGTGTGTATTTCACTGCCTCTTCTTTCCAAATATAAACTTTTTGTGAAATGCAGAATGTCAGAAGGCCTTGTAAAAGGTGTTACCTGGGAAAAGAAACCTCATTAAACTGTCAGCTGCTGTGTTTCACATTTCCTTTCCCATCAGTACTAATTACCAAAATACCAAGACACTTGTTTATAAGAATCCGAGCTAGTTGAGCTAGGAATTGATAAGAAATAATAAATAACACTGAATGGCTGCATTCATCTTAAACCCAAACTCACTCTATTGGGTCAAAAAAAAAATAAAAACCACTATGAGATTTCTTTAGTTGCTTGTTTCTGTTTAGATTGCTGTGATTGGTATCAGTGTCGTTTGGGCAAAAGGAAGGAGTGAAGACATCTTGTGTATGTGCCATTCTTCTGAGATTTCTGCTTTGTAACCTTGGAAGGTTAAGTTTAAAACCAAAAAGCTGCATTTTTGAACGGATTTGCAGAATAAACATCTGTCCACTCTGAAAAGAACTTGCCTATGTAGCATCTCCTGCTACTGTTCCGTCTCGTGATACCTAAAGAGGTATTTGACTCTTTGCCTTCTTGCGAAGTACCCTTGCTAGGACACACAGCTATTTAAGCAATTTGGGTCTGAGTTTTAACCATGGCTTATATCCTAAAGGAAGATAAAAGATATTATTGGCTTAATGTAAATGAGAAAGCTGAGACTTGTGGATTTATCTTAGGTCATTGACAAAGTGCACATCTGCTCCTAGTGGCTCATCGTCCCTTTGGGCCATAATGCTATTTTAATACAGTACATTACAGCACCACTGGGTGAGCTTGGCCTGCAGTGCCTACACAAGGGTAAGGAGGAGGCATCTCTAGCAGATACACAAGGGGGTTGTCTCCTAGCAGTGATGAGGACTGGAAGAAATACCACTTTATGTGCTGAAAGCTGAAATTACAGAGCCTGCCACAACTTTTGTAGTGCTAGTGGTAGCTTTGGTTATGCCTGCAGTAGTGCTCTGAATCTCCTCAAGAGCGTGTTGAGACAGACAGATAGATGTAATCATGGCACAAAGTCCCAGTACCAATGGGGCAAGAAGCAGCATCCCAGCAACACAGACCTCCATCCTCCCAAGGGGTGTTCATAAGTAAGTGGCCACTGACTCCCATTTAAGAAGTCCAGCACACCATTAAGTGTGAAAGCCTTAAATGCTAGCACTGTAACTTGGGCATAACTGGAATGGGGTAATTCATATTGGTAAATACCTTGTTCTAGGAAGGAGGGGGGAAAAATCATTTAAATGAATGATTTTGTGTTTTTTCTAGGAATGGCAGCTCTTCTGAGCCATTCAGAGGATTGCAACATGGAGGTAAATGCTAGAAGAGACACTGGCAGAACCAAGAACCACAGTACTTACATTTGTCACATCCTTATGACTGGGATACCACAAACCCGTGTCTCAATTCCAGTGAATGTAACAGATGGCCTGTCATAAACTTTAGAGGGGCTTGCATGAGATCTTGGCTGTGTACTGACGGGCTCATGATTGTGTTTGTTCAGTGTTCCTACCTGCCTCCTGCTTATCTCCTGAATCTGCACTTTCCACCAAGTCACTCTCCCTGTTGGCTGGGTTGGTCTGTGCTGCTTCACTCTTGTAATCCTTCAGGTCAATGGCAGCTGCTTTTCTATGCCTTGTCCACCATGTCAGGGAAGCGAGCTGCAAAGTGGGACAGAGAACAAACAGGTTATGTCTGTCATATCCAAACTGGCATGCCTGTTGTCTCCTTTCCTGGGGGTGCAGATCCAACATGGTAGTGAGAGACCTGTTCTGGGGTGACAGTTTTTCACCCACTTTATCTCGCCTCCCTTCTGCACAGGTCCCCACACTCTGGAAAAGAAGACTGGTACCATCCAGTTGGAGCTGAAAAGCTGAGAAAAAAATGTGAATTAATCTAGTCTCTTTCCTTCTATTTTTATAAGTAACCTGTTCCATCCCTGTCTTCACCAGGAGTTACCTTTTAGTAGACAGTGAAGAAGCGGTTTCCTATTTGCTAGGGTCACTTGATTGACATGAAATAATGATGATCTGCATCCAGAATGGCAGCTTTCCAGCATGAAAGGGTAATAAAATCAATTAGAAAAAAGAACAGCAGCCAAAATAACCCTCTCTGGCTGCAGTCAATCACAGCCAGCCACTGCACCCTCAGTAGAGCAGTCAGGTATTAGCATGCAGGTATATGGCTATAGGAGCACAATGAAGTTATATGGCCTCGGGAACACTGGCATTTGAGCAGCTCCTTCTCTGGGACATGGGGAGGGACTGGAGGACCTTCTGTCTCAGTTGTCATTTTATAGGAAAAGGAAAACCCAATGGGAACTTTAAACCCCACAGCTGGGACAAGTTGACTTCCAAATAAGCTTATGTCAGGGCTCTGAGTGGGAAAAGTAGCAGTATTGTGTCTGTTCTATGACTGCATGTATGTGTTCAAAAAGTGCAACTATGGGGACAGACAGAGCTATGATAGTGAATACCAAGTCACAATTCACATACAGGATTACACATACATTAGACCAAGCGAAGTAGTTAAAAGTATTAAAAAATGATCTCTGGGCATACACAGTAAGACTTGGCTGTCCAAATGCCTTTCCTCTTTTGTTCTCATTGCGCCAAGACAAGCCATTACCTCTGTCTGCAGTGTGTCAATGAAGATGATGGAAGATGATGAGTAGACTGCTGTGGCTGCAATCTGCTTTACAAAAGCAGGTCTGAAACTCTTCTGCCTGGGATGCAGAGAGCGCACAGGAGGTGTTAATCTTGCAAACCTCACAGTGGTCCTTTTGCGGCTGCAGGATGGAGTTAATCATCCCAGGGACCCCAGGGTGAATTTAAGCTAGGCCTGCTGCTGCTCTGACTGATTATGGTGCATCAGCACATCCTAACCCCTGTGTGCTCTGGCCAAGGATTGTGCTCATCAGCCCCATTGGAATGCTGCTACTCAGCGCCATGGACTGTCTCCCAGCTCCAGCCCATCAGAGGAGCCACAGGATGGGACCAGGGCAGCAAAGCTGCAGTGGTGACAACAGGCCAGGTGAACTCTGATGAGAGGCTGCCTCCCTGCTCTGCCTATATAGAAATGAACGTCACAAATGGGTCACTTACAAAGTAAAGTGATGTCCCTGACACGTGAGTTTAATTCCTGACTTTTATACACACAGATCTAGGCAGGAGTTTCCAGCTGACACAAAATGTTGCATAATTTCCAGAAGATTTATAGCTTTATTTAAATCATTTTCAACCAAGATGAGCATTGGGCAGGGCTAATCTTTCTTGTCACGATGTGCTAAATTGCTTTGATTTGATGATCTTCATCTTTCTCAGGGATTTTTTTCCCTTTTAATCACTTAGGAAATGTCACTGGAACACAGCAAAGTTTCAGGCTACTAGAGGATTTCCAGAACTTTCCTTTCTTTTCCCCCTTCTTCCTATGTGTCTCTGAATGACTGACTCTTTATATTGCAGTAAAATCTGTTTACTGTGGCTCAGACTCTGCCAGACAAGAGCAATTCTCAGTTGAAAGCAGGACAGACATACAGGTAGCCTCATATATATTAGCTCACTGACCCATGCAGGTGCTGGTACTTATGACCATGGCCAAATAAAGCAAACCATCACCCTAGAGGGCTCCTTGGTAAAGCATCACATCAACACTCAAAGTTCAAGCCCCCTGTGAGGGTTTTGGGTGGCTGAATTCCGTAAGTCAAGTCCACCCTTTCTCCTCTTTGCCATTGCCAGAAGGACACATGATGAGGCAGAACAGCAGCACTGTGTGGCCACAGAGGCCGCCATGGAGATGGGTACAGTTCCCTGGCATAGACCCACAGAGGGATAGGGATGGGGGAAGCAGATGATGGCACTCGTTCGGCATGCCTGGAGAAAGCAAGCAAATACATAAATAAGAACTGCTGAGAGGGGAGCTGTCTTAGCATAACTGACTTTGACCTTGGAAATGCTGCCTGTGCCTGCCATGCCCAAGAACAGGGGTAGCTGCTTGTCTGGTCCTCTAGGGCCCTGCAGCTCTGCTCCCCACTGCAGAACCAGGCATGGCATTGCTCAGGGAGCCCTGTGTCCCCCACACCTTAGTTTGCTCCTCTCTTCCCATAGGAGCTGAGCATGTTTTGCTGTTATAGCACTTAATATTATGTGGGACCTTCCACTGCAGCACCTCAGAGTGCACAGTGTGGGTTCAGGCCAGCCAAAGCAGTGCTGGGCTATACACCTAAAGGGATCATTGAAGCCAGACCTCAAGACACCGGGAAAACATCTCCGACCCCAAAGTACATCATGTGGAACTGCCAATCCATCAGCCTGTCTGGGTGAGCCCTGACCCTTGGGGATGTCACCTAACTTGTGTAGCACTTGTGTTTTGTAGGCTGTTCCTCTCTCTTCGCCCCCCTCCCATTCTCCTTGTGCAGGGGAGTTAGGAAGAGCTCAGCAAAGTTTTCCTTTTGTTGTTTGTAAACTAGAATAAATCCTTCTGTTCCAAAATGCCATCTGGCACCTGACAGTTGTGTTTCAGCTTCACAGTCTCAAATTTAATTGTAAGCTCTTTTGCAGGGCTTTCAAGGACGGTGTGACACAATATGGACTACCTACAATGAAGACATATGAACTCGGGAGCATACCAAACAAATTCCTTGCATACTTGTTTTCCAGCACAGCATCAATCACCACAGGGATGGGAGAGTGTCCAAAACAGCAGGAGAAAATGCTACAGCTTGCAGTTCTTGGATTGTAATTCATTTAAAGCCAGACACATTAGCTGTACCACTAACATCAGATACAAATCTCTGTTCTCCTTTTGCGCATTTACTATCTCAAAAGCATTGAGATTCAATATTTAAAGTCGTCCAGTGTAGATCCTCAGCTGGTGTAAAGTGGCATAACTGTGCTGAACAGCTGCTCCTGGTCTTTGAAGACAATGGAGCTATGCTGATTTACATCTGCTGCAGGAAGATCTATCACTATTTCCTTGGCTTTTTCTTTGGTGGCTTGTTTTGCTTTTTCTTTTCCTTGACAAAATAAATGGTGGAATTCCTACCTTTTATGTGGTGTCTTTCATCATTACACCTCAAAGCATTGCACTGGCAGAACTAGTTCCATGCAATCTTTAGGGGGGAAATTCATAAAGTGAATTGACCAGCACATGGGACTGGGAAGCACCAGAGCTTCAGGTGTCCTCAACCAGGACACCCAACACCAGCTCACCCCCTCTCAGCCACTGTCAGGCTCTTCACCACAGGTTTGCCTGCCTGCATGCCAAACCCCAGCAACTAGAGGTCACTAATGGCTAAATGCAAAGTTCAAGCACTGGTTTCTACCTGACACATCCATCCTGATTTTCCAAAACCTTTCTGTCCTTGGGCCATCTCAGCACAGCCACAGACTAGCTTGAGATGAGGAGACAAACTCTGCTGGCCGGATACCAAGAGAAACCATGGTCCAAACCTACATCTGCACTCATGTTTAAGGCAAAAGTTGGGGTGAGTTTGACTGAGGGAAAATGAACAATGCTGGTTTTAATGCTGCCCACTCTGATTCATGCCACACTGGCAGTAACCCAGTAATGTTGGCACCTACCTCAGCTGAAGACTCACACCTTCACTTTGGCTGTTCTCTGAGGAACAAGGTCAGAACTTTCCTGTTGAAATTGAGGATAAATAGCAGAACCTGAATGCAAATCAGAGTAAAACCAAAGAGGAGCAGACTCTCGTGTGCTACTGAGCTATGGAGACAAGGAATTAGCTACCACTGTGTGGCACAAATTACCTGTCAGCCCATATCATTGTCTTTGTGGTAAGAAGGTGCTGAAGGCAGGGGGGCACATGGGACATGGATGATCATCACTATCATCAGATGATTGATTTATCTGGGTCTCTCTGTCCAGCCTCTCACTGCCACAGGCAATATCATTAATTCTCATTAAATTTCTTCAGCAGAACCACTAATACAGAGGTCAAGCACTGAGCTCAGCAGTACATGGGGTCCATTGCCTACTGAAAGGTTATCCTGAACATCCCTCTTTAGAAAACTCCCCCACAAATGCCCAGCCTGTGTTTGTTCATGGCAAGCTCTGCCCCTTTAGCAAGCTCTCCTCCCTCCATGGATCTCTAGATGTACCTGGTGGGGCAGTCACCACCTCCACCAACTCATCCTTTGCTTCTCTGGGATGACTGCACACAGTTTGAGACAAAATCCTGTCCTCCCTGACATTCCATTGGCTTTTCTTCCTGGGCTGCTTCCAGTCTCATTCCACCTTTTCTGAGCGCTGGCTTTATGAGGAACATGTCAAATAAGGTCCCTTAAGTCCCGTACCTATAAACTCACCTACTGCTACTGAAAATCTCCTCTAAGGAATCTCTTACGCTCATAACCTCACTTTCCCTGATGCTATTACAGTACACCTTCAACCTGAACTCTCCCTTTTAAAACATACTTTAAATGTTCTACCTCCAAGGTCAAACTGTAAAGTCTGTAGGTGCGGTGGCCAGCTCATTCATTTCTTAAGCTGCTGGTGTGATGTTCACTATTTGCCATTGCTGTGTTAATGCATCTTATCTTGCTATTGCTGTGGGCAGGGAGCACTGCACATGTTTAGTTATCACAGGTCAGATGATGAGTGGGAACTCATTAAACCACAGTAATTAATTGCTGGCAACCATCTGGCCACCTCTGAGCAGTAGTGAACAACGTAAGCAGCAGAACTAATGGTGCCTCCTTGTCAGTATTTCTCTCTCCCATGTGAATCCTCTGATAGCTAATAAAAGCTGAGACTTTATCTCAAAGCAGACACAAAGACAGTCTCCCTCTCTCCCCTTCTTCTCTATCTGAGCACCTGCTTTAATGTAATCTTTAGGTGCTGGGTAGCATTCAATCAAACATTGATGGAACTGGTTAATGCTTTACAAGGTATGAGGAAGCAACAGATAGAAAATGCTCTGATGGCATCACCTGTGTTTCCTTATGCAGTTAGACAGGAAAAAAATAGGTCTTTTAAACCTTTCCAGTAACCTTTGTTTGGAGGTAGATGGCAGGATTTGTTATATTGACAGCTGCTTTAATACCTGGGACTGGGAAGAGCTGCTCTAAGGTCTTATTATATAAAGCCTCCCAACTCTGCACCACTTTAATGTGTTAAGTAAAAGAAAGTCGTGCCTGACTCAAAGTTATTAAATGTAATTGAGATCATATTGGGACAAAATGTTATTTTCCTAAATGCCCATGTTGCAAAAGATATTAATCTTGTTTGCCTGCAAGATTGATGCTGGCTCTGCTGAAACTGGGTAGATGTTACAATTAGATATATTTAATTCCTCCTCAGCAGTGCTCTGTAATGCGATTTCATCTCCTTCCCCTTCTTTCCTTTCTCTTCCAGCTATGATGGGCTGTGGTGTCTGCCCAGCTCTAGGCACAGCATGGGAACTCACACTCAATTTGGAGCACTCAGTGCCTCAGGAAGCATTAACACTATGCAACCTGGGGAATAGAAAGCTGAGGAGCAAGGGCTTCCTCACAGCATATGCATTACACAGCATTTCTTAACCATGGGAGGAAAAGAAAAGGACAGGTTTCAGAGGTCTTTTGGAAATCAAACGGGGGCTCTGAGGAAAGGTGCCATTGCACATCACTCACCTTTTCCTCAGGGATTGGTGGGGTGCAGAGACTAATAAGGACAATAACAATCGCAGTGAGGACACAGAGCATGAAGGCAAAGTAGAGGTAGTGCATGTCCTTTAGCACAGCTGGTCTTCTGTCCTCCTCACCACAAGACGGTGCACTATAAATAAACTCCATGATCATCCGAACAAGACCAACAGCTAGTCCAAACATGAGGCCCCAGAAAGCACCCTGGGAAAAGGGAAGCATAAGGAAAAGGTCACTGCATGTTACCTTTGGTTGAAATTATCCTCCTCTTTCCCTTTCCTTCCCTTTCCCTTCCTTTCTTCTCCCTTCCCTTTCCTTTCTCTTCCTATTCCCAAGACCTTTTAAGCCTGGTGGAAACCCATACTGACATGCAGCAAAGGAGGGTATTTTCAGTTAAAAAAGTCCTCATTTTCTCTTTCTGCCCTTGAACACAGAACAGATATAGCACAGACAATGCAAGAGTCTCCTCCTAACAACATGTCTGTCGCCAACTAGAATGATGCATCATCTCTAAAGTGCAGAACAACTTTGCCTTCCATGCTTTCAAATAAGACTGCCAAGAAGACTGTGGTGATAGGACAAGGGGTAACGGGTTCAAACTTAAACAGGGGAAGTTTGGATTGGATCTGAGGAAGAAATTCATTAGTGTAAGGGTGGTGAGGCACTGGAATGGGTTGCCCTGGGAAGTTGTGAATGCTCCATCGCTGGCAGTGTTCAAGACCATGTTGGACAGAGCCTTGGGTGACATGGTTTAGTGTGAGGTGTCCCTGCCCATAGCAGGGGGGTTGGAACTTGGTGATCTTAAGGTCCTTTCCAGCACCAACTGTTTTATGATTCTATGATTCTAAGTGCCACTTGCAGTGGCTGCTTGGAAGCAAACACCTACTCTAGAAATTGGCTTAAGATCCACTAACACATGGCAGGGAAAGTCTACTTGTCACATATTAGCTAGGCTGACTTTGAGTTTGGAGTCTCGAACCCTAAGAGTTATTTCTTTTATCAAATCAAATTAAACATGTATATTAATTGGTTGTTGACACTTCACTTACAGGCTCATTAATCCTCTTGCAGAAGATTGCCAGGATGAAGAGGGCTGTGATGGGTGGGGACAGATAGCTGGTTATGGACTGAATGTAGTCAAAGAGCTGGCCGCTGTTGGCTGATTGAATGATCGGGATCCAGAGAATACTGATGACTATAAGGATGAGAATAATGACCCTGGAAGATGAGGATAAAACTGTATTAGCTCTGCAGGTTTTGGAGCCCACCTGAAAATAAGTTTTTCAGGAAAATTTCCAATTGCTCTCAGAATTTCCTAAGAAAAATCTGCATAAGACTCTCAAGAAGAACCTTTCACTGCATACACAGGGAAAGAAGAGAGACTGTTCCCTTCTAGAAAGTCAATTCAACTAATTCCCAAAGTGAATCCCACAGATTTCAGAGTGAGCTGAGCTAGGGCTTGCCAGTCAACTTGCAAGAGAGATCCAAAGGGCATGGTGGCTCCCACCATGGGCTGGATCAGTGCATGCCCTTCAGCCTGGTATGTCCTAGAGAGTGACATGTTCTTTGAAGGACTAGCTCTTTGATATAGAGAGAGGGAGCTGCAAGCTTGTGGAAGCATGGAAGCAATCTTTCCACTACCTTTCCAAGCAGATAGGATGCTGTCTAGCACCCTTGCCAAATTCCAACTCATTCACTGCTTATTAGAACTGCTTCTGTGGTCTTTCATCTCCTTCATCTTTGCACTGTATGTTACAAAGGTTTCTCTGTATTGCTGAACAAGAAGGAGGTTCTTCCCCTCTCACTACTGTATGGTGGTGGAGTATGAGATTGCCTGCAGCCCTCAGTCAGTTGCCACAGCAAAGTTTAGAACTTAATGCTCATGACTGGAGAACAAAAGCACCACAAACGTTCAGAAAACAGCTTAAATTCTGCTATCAGGGGGAGAACTTTATATGCTCCTGATATAATGCAGTACCAAAGCTTGCTCGCAAAGGGCACTATAACTTACACAGTGACAGAGAGCTGGGAGGCCCAGCTCTGCAGTATTCCCCGAAAAAGAAAGAAGTAATTGCAGTGTATCACTCCTGCCTGATGCAAAAATAACATGTTCTTAAAGACCTCTGGTGGCAGTGACTCCAGAGCTCCTTTGGCTCCTCTAAAAGTTACATATAAGTCAGCATTTATGTTAAGTTTAGAGAAAGAGAGGCGATGATCTGCATAGCTCAGTGGTGCACTCAGTGTTTCTCTTCGACCATGTCTCTCTGAGATGAAGCTGGAAAATGTAATGCTCTTTCCCAGGCTGTGTTCCCAGTTTATATTTTAGGCACCAGGTTTTCCTCAGTGAGCCCAGACTGGAGAATGGAACTGCTGCACTCGAAACATGATGAGAGCAATAAGACATAAAGAAATGTGAGGACCTGCCCACAATCATCAGCTCCTGCTCTGAAGCCTTTCTGCGGATCCGCTGCCAGATGTCTATAACAAAGAGAGTGCTGCTGCTGTTGAAAATGGAGGTGAGGGAGCTCATCAAGGCTGCCATCATCACAGCAATCATCAAACCCCGGAGCCCTGGGGGAGCAAAAACGGGAAGGGAAAATCAGGATTAGACCTTTGCCTGTCAGCACTGTTTTTTCCATCCTCGTGTCTGGTAACTGCATCCTTATCCTTAAGATGGATAAGGGCAGTCTGATCTCCCACCCAGCAGTGCATGGCTCAGCCCCACCTCCCTCTGCATAAAGGTTTCTCACCAGCAGGCATGAGTTCTATCACAAGTTTGGGGTAGGCAATGTTGGAACAGCCCACTGCAGCTCCACAGACCCTTTTGCAGATGTCTGGGTCCACACAGCCCACTTCATCTGTAGAAGACAGGAAAAGAACAAGAGGTCAGTGTAAACCCTGTGGAGCCATAGGTAGTTTACTACAAGGGAGCAGATCTTGATGCTTTATGTGGTTTTGTATGAATTCAGGAGTGCAGGTGGAACACAGTGAGAATGAGTGGAGCTGATGAATGTCTTATATCATAAAATAAAGGTGAAACTTGGAGATGACATTCTGCAACCTATTCAGGTACAGATATAACTCTCCTGGATGTTGTGCAGTCCTTGGTGATTTGTTGTTTGTGGGAATTGGACTGTTTCCCTGAACCTGTTACCAAGGATGTTGCAGGCTTACTCCTGTTTGAGGAGATTGGGAGAGAGGCACTTCCCTCCAGGAGCAATCCTCTTAACAAACAGAGCTATTCTTCCCTGGAAGTGGTATGCTCTGGAGAATCCAGCAGTGAGACCTCCCTGGGAGAAAGCAGGAGGAGACAGCAGGAAAACAGGGCTGTTTTCCAAAGTCCACCAGGAATTGAATGAATCTGTTAGGTTGCTAAACCCTCCACCAAACACCTAATGAAAGTAGTCCATAGGACCTGAAGAACAGCCTCACTACACTCTATTCCATCTCAGTGACTTCCTCCCGATAGACAGATACATACAATGTCCACAGAAGGGAGCTATGCACCTCTAATGGCAAAAAAATGTCCTATATGGATACTTCCACTGACTTCCACACTGAGGAAGCACTGGAGGTGAAGGAAGGGCAAGGGAACATCATTGTACTACAGGAATCTATACAAGTGTACCTGCAGGATAGCAGGCACAAAAGCGAGGTGCAAAAGTGCGAGTGAACCTGTGTGGGGATAGTGGTCATGGCAGGTATAAAGCCCTGTGGAAGGCTTACCTGGGTAAAGAGCTCTGCTGATCATTCCTGGCATGACAATGAAAAACATAGGGAGGATTTTCAGATATCCTCCCAGTACCGATCCACCTTTTGCATGGGAGAGGTTCTTGGCAGAGAGAGACCTCTGGACTATCACCTGCAATCAGTGCAGAGAGGGAGCAAAGAGTAAACCAAAAGTATTAAAGACAGAGCAGGATCCATTCTGTCTCTTGTTCTCATGGATGACTTTCATCCATCAGAACCCCGGGGGTGTTTAGGGTGCCAATGGCAACTTTCCCACCTCAGTTGACTGCAGCCTGCTGCCACTGCTCAGAGCTCTGTGCACAGGCTGTAGGAAAGGGCAGCGTGGAAATTTCCTTTATAGAAATCATTTCAGCCTTGACTGAAATGAAGCCACCTTGAGGACTAGGGACAGCAGCTGTACAGCAGCAAGAGACAAGAAATGGAGCAGGCAGTAGGTGTTGTGGTTAAAGTTCCATGGTAGGTTTTCCTTGCACAAAAGCACTGTGTCTTGAGAAACAGAAGCTTCCCTTGTTTGTAGCTTGGAAATGAATAAGAAACATGAGACCTTGAGGAACATGAATGGATTGTCTGGAGGTCTACACAAGGTCACTGCAGAGCCAGCTCCAGAGCTGCATTTTCATACCTTGTCACACTAACTGCATGAAGACTCCCAGTATGCACCAGCCCACAGTGGGATAAAGAGAGAAGAAAAACACCTTTTCTTTCTGCACTAAGAATTGCACAAGATATTCTGGTCTAGACCAGTCGGAAGGTAGTAACTCCTGCACACAGTCATGTTTTAGCTCATGGATCAACTGAGGATTGGACTGGAAATAAACGTGTGGCAGTGTGCCTGCAGAGGGGACGACTTTCTTTACCTGGTCAGTGCACCAGGTCCAAAGAGCCAGCACAGAGAGACCAAATATAAGGCCAGGCCAAGGGATGTCTCCTGTGAGTGGATCCCTGAACAGGTGAAAGGCATCCGCACGTGGGAGGTGGCAGGTCGTGTTTGGGACTATGACCTTCGGTGTTGCTGTGCTGTATTTCTCCTGAAGTCCTTCATACCAGCCAACTTTTTCAAATCCTGATAAGAAAAAGGCAGTGATTTAAGGTCTGGGGCATACTGCAGTTATTTCCTTATCTGAGACTCATAATTACTTTTATATTCTCCTGTCTTCCTCTTATCTTCTTGCTTTTCATTCCACCCTCACTTTTGGCAGTCGATTTCTACACGAGTCAGTTGGATTTTGCCCAGAGTCCTTGTGCTTTTAACAGTGCATCCTGGAAGAGCATCAGTGCAGGAAAACTCCATGATCCTAACCCCCACCATGTCCTCTGCGTCTAGTCTTTGTTCTTATCCCTCCAAGAGCTAAAGCAGGAAGATATGACATGAAAAAAGATGTGTCTGTATCTCTATTTGCCAAGAAGGCTCAAAGCAGAGACTGATGATGGTCAGTTCCCTGTTGATTTTTTATAATGCTCACTTTCACCCAGAAGATTCCACAGTAACTCCCAAAGTAAACAGGTAAAGTGAGCAGAATTACTCCAGCTTTACACGGGCACAGCGAGAGTTGAATTTGATTCTGGGAGTGCAGTGTTACAAGCTCTTTACCACTCATAGTAAAGCCAAACTGGCAAGGTGAAGTTAACCCGAGCCTTTCCTCCGCAGTTAGTAAAAAAGGATGAAGCAAGCCTGATGACCTGGTAAATAAGAGTTGTTAAAACTTATTTCTGCAGCATACATGAAAGGGTGAAGTACCTTGGCAGCACAAAGGTGAGTTACCCTGCTAAGGTCTAATTACCTTGGGACTATTAAACTAGTGTATGATGCCACTGTAGGTTCCCCTCACCTGTGAACATGAGGACGAAAGCTCCCAGAACCATTATGAGGGTCTGCAGCACATCTGTGTATATCACTGCTGTCAAACCACCTGTCAGGAGAACCAAAAACAACAGACAGAATGCATCACCATGCACAATGCAACAGGTACCCCACCTGGGAAAAGGTTTTCCTTGGCCCCAGCACTGTGATTTCAGGACAGTCCCATTGGAAAAAGCTGGCATTGAGCTGGTCCCCAGGAGCCTATAGGTGTCAAAAGCCCTCCCATGAGGAATGGCCTTAAAGGCTTTTCCATGTTCATGAGAGGACTTGGAGGCAGTTCAGCATCTTAATATCTGAAGTTTCTAATGTGCATAAAGAAGATAATAGCAAATATGGGCACCGGTAACTATCTGCACAAGGGGGAGTCTGGAACCTTCTGTAGTGGTAAAAAGTGCCCTAGGAAACAGTGATGTTCTCCCACACCAGTTTCCCTTGGTCAGGAAGAGAGAAGGGAATAGTCAAAGGTCTCTAAGAGCTGGGAGTGACAGGGCAGGTACTACCAGCAACCAGAGGAATCTCTCCCTCAGACCGGGACCCAAATACCTTCCTCTATGTAGGAAAGCAGAAACTTCCACCCTAGATTCCAGTTTACATTGTTTCTTCTAGAATCAGCTATTTACCAGCGATGGTGTAGACAGCAGTCACTGCCAGCAGGACTGCAGTGGACAAGTAGAGGTTCCAGCCCAAAGACATTTGGATGAACAGTGCTCCAGAAAAAATGTCCGTCTGGAATAGAACAAAACAAGCCCAAGGGCAGTCGGGTGTTAGCAGTGCTTCGTGCAAGGGATATATAATAAAGCAGCCTGCAGCCCTCTGCAGCTGAAAGCGCTGACCAGGGAGGACACCATGAAGGTGAAGAGGAGGAGAAAGGATGGGACTGTTGGCTGGGAACCTTCTTGTTCTCAGAGTAAGGAAAATCATCCCTCCAGTTCTCAGCATCTGGCAGCTGGGGAAGCAGGGGTGTAAAAACAGCGAGGTCCTATGCCAAGGGTCTAAAAACTCACCAAAACAAAGACTATCTTACAAGCAGCCTTTATGGCATGCAACCTTCACTGGGACAGAGAGGTACTGGTGGAAACTTCCACTCCTTTTGCTGACTGTGAAGACATCCATGGGGAGCAGGAGCCCAGGAATCCATGGGCAGACACAGGAGGGAAATGGGGGCAAAGAGCAGAGACCAGGCTCTTCCCAAGACTATATCTTGGTGACCTAGTGGCCAGGAGACACTCCTGCTTTAAAGACCTTAAAGAGTCACTGATATCTTGTGCCATGACTCATTTATCTGAACAGGTCAACACCTTACTTTTCTATTCATGCAGTTTAGCATTGTCCTGGGTTCAGCTGTAGCAGTCACTTTTCTTCTTCTTGGTAGCTGCTGCAGCACCGTGGTTTTGACTTTAAGCCTGGGAACAGCATTGATAGCACCAAAGTTTTCAGTTACTGCTCAAATGTTTAGTCTGCCCAAGGACTTTCTGAGACTCATGCTCTGCCAGGGAAGAGGGAAAGCCAGGAGGAAGCAGAGACAGGACACCTGACCCAAACTGACCAAAGAGGTATTCCATACCACAGCACGTCAT
>JASSUY010019385.1:0-17285 GCA_032466535.1 Forpus xanthops | reverse complement strand
CAATCTAAACTTCCCCTGTTTAAGTTTGAACCCGTTACCCCTTGTCCTCTCACTACAGTCCCTCATGAAGAGTCCTCAGCATCCCTATAGGCTCCCTTCAGATATTGGAAGGCTGCTATGAGGTCTCCATGCAGCCTTCTCTTCCCCAGGCTGAACAGCCCCAACTCTCTCATCCTATCTTCATATGGGAGATGCTCCAATCCCCTGATCATCCTCATGATCCTCCTCTGGACTTGTTCCAACAGTTCCATGTCCTTTTTATATTGAGGACACCAGAACTGGAGATAGATTGATAAAGTTTCTTCTGAATCTTCCCTTTGAGAAAGGCAATTCATATCCCCTATACCAAAATACCAAGGTTTCAAAGGAGGGCTCACTAAAGCCGCAGGGTTGTTCTCACAGCAGCCCTTACCCCCACAACAACTGGGAGCAGACACTCAGCAGAAGAATCCTTTCCAGCATCATTAAGGCTGTGAAGTCCCCCGGCTGCCCCCATCCCATCCCAGTTACTCCCTGAGTCCCCAACCTGGAAGAGGCCTTTGGAGAATAAACAAGGCAAAGAGTTGCCTACCAGGAAGGGAGAGCTCCCATTCCTGACATCCTCAGGGCAACACCAGACCTCCTGATCCTTACCTCTTCCTTAGGTAGGAAAAGCTAACGGCTGCGCAATGAGCACATGGTAAGAACTGCAAGCCAGGCTTCCAGAGCACCACCCAGACCTGACCATCAGCTCTGCCTCACCTCCTGCCATCCTCACCCATTAACTTACTTTGTGTAAAAGCAGACAGATTGCACTTCAAATCTGATTATAGAAATCAGTGTTTTCCCCAACTTGCTCCTCTAATCCTGTTTTGCTCTTTGCCTTGCAGTTAACAACCAAAACCGCCATTTGCACTGATCTTGCACCATGTAGTCAAAACCCAACTGTGATATTTAAGGACAATATTTGAGAATATGCCTCAAGAAAAGTATTAAACCTCATTAGGAACTGCTACGGCTTCTGTTCCCAGCTCATAAATCATCTTTCCTGTGTTTACCGGGATTAGAGCTTGTGATGGTGTTATCAGTAGCTCATTTGAAGGCCAGCTGGCTAGTAAAGCAAAATCACCTCTATTCTTGTGTGAGGATAAAGTTCATGCAGAGTGCAAGGCCAGGAGTGGGAATCAATACATTTCCCAAAGATTAACCCATCCCAAGGGGCCATGGTACAGTCTACAGCTTTGTACAAGACACTGGTGAGCTTATAACGTGATTTATTGGTAGCTTCATCATAAACTTCTGGGCAACCCAAAGACCAAATGGAAACCGACAACTGGAAAAGTAAAGCTTTTTAGACCATCAAAATGACATAATCTGTGAGTTCAGATCACACATTTATGCTATTTATATATTGTATATATGGTATTTATGGTAGCCTGGGTTCACATGAGGAGATCATGACTTAAGGGAAGATGGGATGGCTGAAGGACCAGTTGACTAACACAGCAACGTGTCCCCATCACCCTCAGTGATGCTGGAGGCAGCTCAGACACCTCTGTTACAGCAGATGGACCCCCAATTGATGCTCAGGAGCCTCCCCCAGTGCCGGGGATGGCTTGGGGACATCAAGCTCTTTGCCAGGAACAAGCAGATAGAGCTGCTGTATGGTCATCAAGAAGCTCTACAGGACTTCTATGTTTCTGCAGTTTGATGGTCCTTGCATCAAACCTATTGGTATGCAGGAAGACCAGCAGGTCCTGTTCAGGAGGCATGGCTGCTTACACCAGGCTCTCAGCAAACAGCAGGTGAGGAGATGCTCCCTAAAAAGAGCTGCGTGTAAGAGAGTAAAGATCCTAGAACTTCAGATTGGTTTGTGTTGGAAGGGACCTTAAAGCTCACCAACTCCACATCCCCCTTGCGCCATTGCCCCAGAGCTGGATCAGGACTGCAGGGGGGTCTCCCCAGAGCACAGCAGATGGGGAGAATCCCTTCTCTCTGCTGCTGCTCACGCTCCTTTTGACATGATGATGATGAGGAGCAAGGGGCTCTGTTAGCCTCCAGCCTTCCCCCAGCACTAAGGAAAACCCCTGAGTGTGCCCTGCTGCTCCCTGCACCATAGTGTAAATGGCTAAAACACAGGACAGGGACTAAAACCACTCAAGGTCTGTACTTTTATCTGCCACAACCTTGGCTGTCCCTGCTCCTAGCACCATAACCAGGATGCTTGGAGCTGGGCTGGACTCACTGTGTCTGGGATGATGCTGGGGCGATCCCCAGCACGTTGGCAGCGTGGGGAGTGAAGATCAAACAACATTCCGAGCAGCATGAAAGCAGTTAAGCACAGCTCCTCGTTAACAGGGCATGATTCCTCAGGAATAATTACCTTTCCCTAAGGTAATGGTTAATGCTGGGGCTGCAGACTCCTACACACACCCAGGCATGTGGCAGCCAGCAGGCAGGAATGGCAGCAAGTACAGGCAGATGCTTCCTGCCTGTGCTGGACACCCTGCAGCACACACCACTCGCACCTCCCTGTTCCACTGCATCTAATGCAATAACACAGTCCTAATGATAACAAATTGGCAGTTAACACCACCCAACTGAGGTGCACTTTTGGGTCTGGGCTCTTGTTGAGTACCACCTGGCTGGGGCTTGAAATCATCCCCAGTGAGAAACTCCAATAAAAAGGGGAAGTTTCCAGTGAAACGGGATCTTTGGCTCCTCATCCCGCTTCACTGGGCTCCTGATGCATGATGTGACCCAGCACAGTCCTGTCCCGTCATGTCCCTGGGATGCAAACAAGTGCTGTGGGATGGAAACACTTCTGCAGAACCAGGATGGGTTCCCCATCGACTTCAAGGAGGAAACTACTGGGTATTTATAGACTGGAGGCCTTCACACACACACACATGCTAATGAAAAGATGCTCTTCAGGGACCACTCATTATTTTAAGACATGCATTTCCTCACTTGCAATCACATAAAGGAACTATCTTCATCCTGTCATCAAGGTTAAGTTCAGACCTGGACCATGGCCGCTGGGATCAACAGGATCTCCTGAGCTGTACGGAGCACTCACAAGCAGCTCTAGCTCATGGAAACACCCAAACCATGATTCTTCCATGGGCATTGCTTCAAACTACAGGCTGAGAGGAAAAGACCTCAGGGTTTAGCAAGCTGTTGGAGCTCTGCCATGGCTGGAGCGAGCCTGAACAGTAACCACTATTATAAACCCCCACATCCAACCCCAGCAGTACTCCTCATGAAGACTGAGGACCAGCATCATACGTTTCCACTTGTGGGACCACCACCTTCTGTACAGCAAACTTGCAATCTCTAGTAACCCACCTCCACACATACACACTGACATAAAACCTATTTACAAGCAGAAAGGGAAGAGAGGAATGAGGAGCCCGAGCTGTATTCTGCATACCGATACACCTTGCAAGCCACACAGTAGGATCACTCTCAGAATATCAATCATCCGCCCCTGTGAATTATTAATGCTCTTCAAAGCCTCCAGTGAAAAGCCTTGAGCCATGCAGGACCCTGCTCCCAGCCCCATGCTCCAGCACTGATCCCTGTGCTGGGCCTGAATGTGCAGGACTGCACATAAAGTTTTCCTAAAGCCCTGCGAGAGGACAAGAGAAGCATTCCTCACTTTTACCTTCTGAATGAAACCGAGAGCTGCCCATCCCTCTCCAGGCAGAGGATTCCCAGCCACTTCCAAACAGCTCCCAAACACAGTGAAAGAGAAGGAAGGACAAATATCCAAGCCCAGCCTTCATCCCTGGCGTAGCTGCAGACTTGGCTCCATCACCACCAGCAGCGTCATTCCAAAACGCTACAGTACAACCTAGGGCATGCTTTGGCTTAGCAAGAAATCTTCCTATTTCCACACCATGAAGTCTGGCTCCAGAGAGCCAACGCTGATGCTACCCAAAGGCACACAGTGCTTCGGGAGGCAAGGCTGGAGCAAGCCAAGTGTCCCAGATCAGAGCATCTTCTAGCAGCTGCTGCCCTGAGGCTTCTCCCAGAGCAGGAGGATTGGTAACGTTGGTTCATCAGTTTCAAATGCCACCAAAGGAGCAACAAATACAAGTGAGGGAAGACACAGTGGTTTGATCTATACAGCTCTCCGAGAGGAGAAACAATAAATGAAGCTGGGCAAAGGAAAACACCAACCTCCAACAGGAAAACAAGGGGCTGAGCAAAGAGCTGCTGTGATTGCGGGGTTGGTATAACACATGTAGACCCACACGTCTGAAGAACCAAACCTCACCCCTCCGGGTCTAACTCTGAGCACGTTCCTAAGGCTTAACCACCTTCCCCTCACACCAATTAAACCCAAATTCCCCTCCTGCTGCACAGAGCCCCAGTTCTCCATGCACACAGAGGGCTGCGGAACCCAGCACACCACAGTCAGTGAAGCTACCTTCAAACACTACACATGACTTACAAGGAAGTTGGGAAAATAGCCAAAACTGGTTACTGCAAGTGAAAATTGTGGGGTTTAAGGCTTTCTACAGCATCATGTTACGATCTTTATCCAAACTAAAAGCCTTCCCTGCGCCGCCCATCCTTCTGCTCCTTAAGAAGGATTTGGGGCTACTTTGAGCCTGCCTCACCATCAGTGCTTTGGACATTGCCAAGAGGTCCATCTTCAACTTGTTGATTTATTGTGTTATAAATGCGGAAATACCCTTGAAGCCTGTCCTTTACAGCCAGCTAAATGTGGGCTCATTCCTTCATTCAGGTAACAATCTGCCTTCTGCACCACAACTATGAGGTGCTCAACTCTGGGAGGCTTGCTCCCTTTGCTTGAGCACTGCCACACCATTAGTGACTCCTGATTTCACTGATGGGCTTAAAATCCTCCAGTAAAAGTGAAGGATGCCATTCACAGCCCGAGAAGCCTTCACACTCTGAAAATGCCCCGTGGACTGGTCCTGAGTAAACAGGATCGTGAGTCAGCGCACATGACTTCAAAGGACAGGATTTCCACGGATGCAGCCACGTCAGGATCACCCCTTGGGACTCCATCAAGAGGAAAGAGCTGCCCAGGCTGCCCAGGCATGGGTGCACTAAGGCTGCAGCACTGCCCCGGCTCACCCTGAGCCTGCACTCACCTCCTGCTCCACAGGGTTGTTCCCAGCTACTGGAGAAGGGCTCAGGGACAGGAGACCACACGTCCTGCATGGCTCTCCTGCCCTACCTGTCAAGGACCTGGGCTCACCACATGCTCCACATACTCAGAAGTCACCAGCCAAAGACAAGGAATAATGCAATGTCCTTCTCTGCCTCCTGCTTGCAGCTCGATGACACTTTTCCAGGGCTAACAAGGTAAAGATGCACTCTGAGCATTACTCAGTAACCAAAAGACTTGCCTACACTCAACATCTTCGACAGGCAGCATAGCAAAAGGGAAAGAAGCAACAGGTTGTGTACAAGATGAACATTGCTCCATAGGTCTGCATGGCTTCAAGAACCACATCACCTCATTCCTTACAACCAACAGCTTCACACAGGAATGAGGTTCTCGCTACCACAGCCCAACATTCACATGTGCCACAGAGCTGCCAATGCAGGGCAGCCCAGATGGAGTCAACCTCTACAGCCATGCTTATAAAACACACAGCCAAAAGGAGCCTCGGGGATCACTGCAACAGCACCCATCCCGAGGGGCTGCAGTAAGAACAGAGAATCCCATGTACAGCCATTGAGGACAGACACATGCAACCTTATGGAGATTAGCACTTCCTAACAGGAACAGATGCATCAGGGTCCTGCTCACAACCAGTAATTAATTGCTAAGCAAAAAAGAAGACATTTCAGTGCAAACCCCTGCTTCAAACACCTGGGCATCACCTCAACCCGATGACAAAGGCAGCAGGTCTCCAACACCCTGAACCCCAAAGCACACGTCCAAACTCACCTAGCCTTTCGGGAGAGCCTGGAATCCAAGCTCACGCCCAGATCTATATGTTTGGCTTGGACCTTACGTACAGGCAAGCTCTCACCAAAAATAAGAGCAATTAAGGAAAATTACACACCATCTAGTTGAGTAAAACACATCAGGTTTATTGCCCCCGTGCTCTCAGGGAATAGGAGTGGCAGGGGGAAGACTCCCTTACACAGGAGGGGCGAAAGGGACTGAGAGGATAAGGAAGGGGCAGAGGTGCTTTGTCTCAACATCTTAGCTTGAAGAAAATGGTGCTGGCAGTGACTTTGCCTTTTCCTCCCTGGCAACTGAAAAGGAAAAGAAGAGAGCAAAATTAGTCATTGCAAAACAGCAACCGGGAAGCGAGAGGTGTGAGAGAGGAGACGGCCGGTCTCCAGCAGAGAGGTGCCAAGTAGATGTGCAAAGAGGCTGCACAGGACCCAGCCTGCTGCACAGAACCTCATGCGTGGAAGGGAAAGAGAAGAGCACACACGTCTGGAGCACTAACTCCAACATCCCTTGGCTGCACATCCAGCACGTAAGTTTTCCAGGAGGACCAGCATCAGATCTTCACAGCCTGGTTTGTGTTGGAAGGGACCTTAAAACTCATCCAGGTCCAACCCCTGCCATGGGCAGGGACACCTTCCACTACAGAAGCTTGCTCCAAGACCCTTCCTGCCCTGGAACACTCCTGTTTGGCCATATGCAGGCCTGATGTCCAGCTTGAGGGTGCACCCCCAGCACATCGCTCAGCCATGGAGCAATGCTGGGGCCAACTTAATGCACACCCACTGTAGCACTGGGAGCAACACAAAGCAAAGCTCTGTAGCCAGCAGGACTGGCCCCACTGGAATGCAGCCCTCTCAGGAAGCACGCTGGTTTGGGGACACACACTGCCAGTACTTCTGCATAGCAACATATGGACACAGCATCCTACAGGATGCTCTTAGCCCAAACGACTGATACATGGCACATTCTCTTCGAGCAAACCTGCAATCATTGCCTAATCTGCTATGATTTCGTGTAGTATTTCCAAGGAATACTGGACCAAGGGTTGTCTCTAAAGCAGAGCAGCAGAAGCAGCAGCAGGTCCCACAGACCAGCTCACCTTTCTGCTCCCCCCAAGTTGTGAGATTTATGACATGGATCTGCAGTGGTCTGTGAGACACTGTGAGTGTTGGCCATGCTCCCAAAGGCTGAGGAATTGCTTTGGCTGCTTAATCTCAACAACCAGGGATGCTGAAGAAGCCAGCAGAGTCCAGGTTTACTTTTAATTACCTCTCAGAGTGTGCTGCTCAAGTAAACAGACACAAAACCCACACGTTCTTGTTTCTTCCTTATGCTCTTTTCCTATATACAACCTGAAACGGCTGAGATGGAGACAGCAAACACAGCCCCACCATGCCACTTCTACTGACTCACTTCCCAAGCATGAACAATTCCAAACAGCACATGAACTCAATGCCTACCTCTAACATGATGTTCACCTACTTACAGCCAGATAACAACGCTCTGAGGGCTAAGGGGGTTTCTTGGCCAGCTTGGGCTTCCCTCCTGGTTCCAGAGCTCTTGGGGTCTCTGCAAGAAGCACATCTTGGAGCTGCAAAGTGACTGTGGTGCTTTTTGCTCATCACTGACCACCAAAACCCCACCACATGGCCCAAGCAGGAGCAAGATCTGGGACATCTCATAGTGGAATTAAGGAAACCTTGCCAAGTGCAAGAACATCACTGCTCTCAGGACAGCGTGGGATACTGCTTGCAAGTTAAGTTTCTTCCCTTTTGAGGTTGAGATGGAGAACTGGTAAAGGCTGAAGGCCTCCACTACTGGTTGTATGCATTGATTAAAGACTTCACATCCCCACCTACCATTTCCCCCTCACAAATAAATACCTCAAGAATGCAGAACCATCACTTGAAGCCCAGCAAAACGAGCACTTAGGACCTTCCAAAACGGAAATGATCTACCTGAACTAGGCAGGCAACACCTTAAGAGCCATAAATGCTTCCACCATACAGCTTCTGTGCCCACAGAGGGTACCACACATCCCCGCCACCACCTGCAAACCCTATGAGGCCACTGTTTGCATTAGGCAAAAGTACTTTGGCTCTTGGGCAATCTCTGCTGTTTCATTCCTCAGCTGAGAAATAGCTTTCAGAGAACTCCTTGGCTCCTGAAAGACAAACCTAAAGCCTTTAGTAATCCTCCTAGCGACTGCAAGGCACGTTTCCCTGCTGTTTGTCCACTCGTTGCCATCAACATTGGCAAGAGGAAGGTATAGCAGCGGCCATGGAAGGAAGGGATCCTCTGGGGATGGGAAACCTTTGCCCATGCTGCCCCCTCCATCTCTTCAACATGCTGGGAATGAATTTCCAAGGCCTGCATCTTCCATAAATCTCTTTAAGGAACGAAGAGCCAAACATCTGTGAGTTGTCTGAATTAGTGTGAATCTGGCAGACTGAACAGCAAACTTGTATCGCCCTGCAGCCTTCCAATCTCTTGTTTAACTCGGGTTCATTAAATACATAACAATCTGTTACCAGAAGACAGTTCCTACGTGCACGGGCTGCCAAGGAGCTGGTTTTGATAGTGCTGGTGGAGATAGGGAATGTGCAAGGAGAAGAGGGGGGCTCTTCCTATGGCAGCAGGGTAAGGAGAAGATGGACTGTATCCACCCCGCCTCCTTCAGCTGCCCACCATGAGACAAAGGCTGTCTCTGATATGTAAACCTGGTGCACAGCATCATAGAATCATAGAATAGTTAGGGTTGGAAAGGACCTTAACATCATCCAGTTCCAACCCCCTGCCATGGGCACGGACACCACACACCAGACCATGTCATCCAAAACTGTGTCCAACCCAGCCTTAAACACTACCAGGGGTGGAGCAGTTACCACTTCTCTGGGCACTCTGTGCCAGCACCTCAGCACCCTCACAGTAAAAAACTTCTTCCTTATATCTAACCTGAACTTCCCCTGTTTAAGTTTGAACCTATCGCCCCGTGTCCTATTGCTACAGTCCCTGCTGAAGAGTCCCTCCCCAGCATCCTTGCAGAATTTTGGGATGCTTCAAATGGAACAGAGCTTCAGAGTATGAGTCAAGCAGGGGGAGATACCTTCAAAAGCCAAGGATGCTCTGCAGCATCATCCAAACAGGGATGATGATGCTGCATTCAGGAGAACCACACTCTGTGACAGTTATTCACACCGGTGAGCAGAGCCCAGGTCACAGAGCATCCCTGATACTGGAGCTTTCCACTGCTGCTGGGCAAGCCTGGGGCCCAGGCATGCCACGAAGGCATTGCCAACACCAAGCCATGGGTAGAAATGGTCTAATGCTGCGATGAGGAGGAGCACTGGAGGCTTCACCTTCCTCAAAAGAAGCCTTTCGCTATGAGGAAGAAGTCAAAGCAAACACCCTCTCACCATGTTTACCCATTTAAATCAAAGCCAAAGCAGCACCGAAACGCGCCCGACAGCATTTCCACGGAGTCATTCATTGAGAACTTGCACTTGGGTTTCAGCTTCTAACACAGCAGGGAGGCTGGAATAACGGAGGATCTGTTGCTCTAACACACTGTGAACTCCTGTGAGGTGTCAGCAGCACGTAGAGCCCAAACCTCCTGCAGGTTTGGCTCCTTCGGGTGCTCGCCAAGGGAAGGGCAGTGAAACGCTTTCCCCCATTCCATATAATGCTGTGGTACAATGAGCTGCCTCTCAGTGCCCCAAAGCGAGGTACCCACACGGCAAACAAGTAATTCCTGCAGAAGACAGTATTCCCAGTGTTAGGATGCTTATCCCCTGGAGATGCCTAATTCCCATGCAGCTGGAGCAGGGCAGGATGAGCACCACTGTAGCTTGCACCCATAAAAGCCCCGATTTTGCAGCTCATCTTGGAGATGGGGGAAAAAAGGGTTAAAAATAAGAAAGTAAGTGGAAATGAAAACAGTCCCTGCTTTTATTTGGGCTGGCAGAAACACCATCCTGCCCAGCCTTCCTTGAGCTCATTTATGGCAGTGTGAACATGCAGTAAAGGCAGAGAAAAAAACCCAGCTGCGTTTTCCACCCCAAGAGTCTCCATGTCTGGACAGCCTCCATATATCCCTCTTTCTACCACCTCAAAGGTAAAAATGAGGAGAAGAAACAGATTCCTTCGTGCTGTGGAAATGAGAAGCCCAAAGGACAGAGAGGTTCGGTCCCAGCAGCAGCGTGGTGTGACCCAGGAAGCATCCTGAGGGGAACTGACCTACATCATGCTGCATCCCATCCTGGCTCCCAAGCTTCCAGCAGGCTATCGGGAAGGGAACCGTGCCAGTGCACAAACATGAATGATTGCCCAGTACAAACAGGGCAGCAAAAATGTCCACCTTCATCCCATGGAAAAATACATACCAACTTCCTACGCTAAGGAGTGGGGGTATTACTGGATCCTAGAGTTTGCAACTCACAAAGTCCCTAAAATAAAAATACCACCTTAAAATGCATGGGAATGCGAGTTAAAGAGTCTGTTAGAAAATCATAGGGGGGTGTGTGGAACTGATGAGCTTAAAGGTCCCTTCCAACCCAAAACCACGCTAGGATTCTATGAAACAAGGCACAGATTCATTTAAGGACATTAAGGACAACACTGCCCGATCAGAAAGAGTGGCAGGCACATCATGCATGTAGCAGAAAAGGAAGAAATGGTCAGCATATACTTTAACACCATGCTAAGGGAAAAGTAGAATGATATGGTCAGGTTAGTCAGGAGTAACGGGGGATGATATTAAACAGCAGGCACTAAATATAGCTCTTCCTTAAACAAGAGCTCCGCATAATTTACACCTTCAAAGTTTATAAGATCCTGCCAAACACTCTCCGGAGCTGTGACCATCCATGCTCCCAAAGGACAGGCACAGCCCCGAGATGGAGCCCTGCAGAGCTCAGGTTTCTGGGCAAGGATGGGGAGCTGGGAAGCACAATTACCACCACAGAGAAATGAGCTCGCATCACTGATGCCTTTGTGCTAGGAAAGGGGAGTGCAGGTACAACACTTCATCAGTGCACAGACATGGATGACAGTTATCTATAGCTACATCACTGACAGGTCTCAGACAGACCTGCAAATAAACTGGCTTCAATAGGAACTGGCCTTTCACCTTCTGCCATGTAGTATTGTTGGCAGCAACTGGGAAGGAAAGGGGAAAATCAGTGCTGTGAGAGCAACTCGAGACTGGCAGGGACAAAGTGACAATAGAGAATGGAGAGAAGCAACCAGCATGGTTTTAACTGGGACGTTAAGATCAAAGAATCCCAGACTGGTTTGTGCTGGAAGGGACCTTGAAGCTCATCCAGTTCCAACCCCTGCTACGGGCAGGGACACCTTCCATAGAGCAGCTTGCTCCAAACCCTGTGTCCAACCTGGCCTTGAGCACTGCAGGGATGGGGCAGCCACAGCTTCTCTGGGCACCCTGTGCCAGCGCCTCAGCACCCTCACAGGGAAGAGCTTCTGCCTAAGAGCTCATCTCAGTCTCCTCTCATTTAAACTTAAAATCCATTAAAGATATTGCTTAAAAGACACTCACCTCAAAGACAGGGGCACATCCCCAGGCTCCAGCAGTGCACAGGCATGTGGGAGATAGGACCACGG
Source organism: Forpus xanthops (assembly GCA_032466535.1). Taxonomy (NCBI): domain Eukaryota; kingdom Metazoa; phylum Chordata; class Aves; order Psittaciformes; family Psittacidae; genus Forpus; species Forpus xanthops. The sequence goes on along the minus strand of JASSUY010019385.1, from coordinate 5,737 downwards.
GCTGGATAGATGGGGGATCTCCAGGATAAGAGATGGTATTCCCTCTACGCTCTGCGCTCCACAACCACTACAGGCACTGCACTCAGGAATGCTAGAGCCTTCAGTGAAGTCTGATTAAGGTCTGAAGATCCCAGCAGTAACTGAGGAGCACCGAAGACACAGGTACGGTTCCATGCGGGAAGTGCCAACTGCTCAGGGACAACCTGGCTGCCTTCAGAGAGGTAAGGAGGTCCAAGCAGGTCCTTCAGAGGGAGCAGACCAGCAGTACAGCACCCAGCGCTGCGGGAAGTCAGAACAACGCAGATTCCAAGTGAGAGCAAAGTGCAATGTGTTCCTGAACAACCCATGCAATAAATGACCAGCAGAACCAATGGCTGCGGCGGGTTCTCACTCAGCACTGTGTCTGTACCTCTGCACTGGAGGGCTTTTCTAGGAGACGTGCTCCAGCAAGAATTAATTCAGAGAACTACTAACATGGTGATATATGGAGCAGTCACCAGGAGCATGTCTCCCCTGGCTCAACACCCTTCGCCTCAAGTGAGCTGCTGCATCCCCATCATGTCCCTGGGGTGGCACAGTGAGGACCAGAAGGGAGGCTGCAAAGCAGCCAATCTGCAGCCTGGATGGGATTTTGTTTTGGATCTAACACAGCTCCTTTTAAGCCTGCCACCTTCATGGTGTATTATGGGAGTGAAAGACAGGCACAGGAAAGACATTGACAACACAATCCATCGCACTGGAGAGTTGGATTCTTTGGTAAATTAAGTTTAAAACACATAACAACTAACCCAAAATCTCCATGGGAAAAGTAATCAACCAACAACATGAACCATGGGCAACTGAACAAGTGGGTGAGAGTCTCTAAATGAAGCTCTTTGCCCAGAGAAGCTGTGGCTGCCCCATCCCTGCAGTGTTCAAGGCCAGGTTGGACACAGGGCTTGGAGCAAGCTGCTCTATGGAAGGTGTCCCTGCCCATGGCAGGGGTTGGAGCTGGAGGAGCTTTAAGGTCCCTCCAACTCAACCCTTCCAGGATTCTATAATTCTATGAATAACTAAATCTTCATTAACCACGACGCTTTTACTCCAAGAAGTACCATACATCACACTGTGTTCCAATTATAACACAACTGATAGCCCAATAAAGAGACAATCCTCATCTGAATTAACAGAGAGGAAACAAAACTGAATGTTTTAAATGCTTTCTGGATCTTTATAATTGCAACGGATCTTCAGTTTTAGCACACAGTTGTAGCTTTTGGCATGCATTGAACAGTACTAAAACTTGCCCTTTCAAAAGTATTCTTTTCTAACAGCTTGGACAAAGAAAGCATGAGATAATGGGGTTAATATACCCTTGAAGTGGTTTCACAGCACTGACAACTATTACCCAGCACACCAGGAGGCTGTTTTCAGTAACGTATATGTAAGCACACAAATACAAAACTCAGTTACTGTGACTTTCCTACATCACTTGGAACAAGAAATTGCACCATCCGCCCTAACCATGCTGCTAGGCTGTCATGGAAGCCTGGCATGGTTTGGGTTGGAAGGGATCTTAAAGCTCCTCCAGCTCCAACCCCTGCCATGGGCAGGGACACCTTCCATAGAGCAGCTTGCTCCAAGCCCTGTGTCCAACCTGGCCTTGAACACTGCAGGGATGGGGCAGCCACAGCTTCTCTGGGCACCCTGTGCCAGCGCCTCAGCACCCTCGCAGGGAAGAGCTTCTAAGGGCTCGTCTCAGTCTCCTCTCTGGCAGGTTAAAGCCATCACATCTCCTCCTATCCCTACATACACTTGCAAAAAGCCCCTCTCCAGAGTTCCTGCAGCCCCCTTTAGGTATTAGAAGACTGTTATAAGGTCTCTCCAGGCTGAACAACCCCAGCTGTCCTAACCAGAGACACAACCAATTATCTTCATTAACACTGTTTTCCTTCCCTAACATTTCCCAGTGGTGCAGAACAGCGATAACAGCAGTGGGCAACTGAGGCAGAGGAGCATGAAGCCTTGTGTCAGGTCACTGCAAGAGCATCGTGGGCAAAAGGACAGAAAAGTTTCTTAAATGCAAGTTAAGTGCATAATGTGCTTCAATTTATCCCTGAGGAGTCCTTGGATTTAGGAGCAGGATGTGGGGTGCATCTCTTGACCCCCCCCCCCCAGGCCAGACTGGACACCAATGCACCTTGACAGCAATGATGTTCTGTACTATCACCTCAAGCCCCTCTCCTCCTCTGCCATCAGAAAGCTTTGTGGTCCTTGCTTTTGAGGGCTGGTTTTGAGCAGTGAGGGAGAGCAGGCTTTCCAGCTGCTGGATCAGAGCTTGCCAGATTCCATCTTTACAAACCCTCGGAGACGTAACGATATATAGCATAAAACAGCCACAGAGTGAAACTCTTCTACGCTCCGGTCCCATACCTACCGCACAGCACAAGCCCTGAAATTTGGCTGCTGAAAGCAAAAGCTATGGCCAAGATCCATGAATATAGGGAATGATACAGCCCAAGGGATGCTTCAAATAGACTACAGAGGAGTGACACCAATGATGCTGCAATATTTAATCCTCTAAAAGCAAAAACCATGACCAAGTTTCTCTTGGGTTCTTTTTGGTTTAGGGGGAATGCACAGAAACTCAATGCACCAGAACAGATCTTTTGCATTGGCTCAACCAGTTCTTAAAATACGACTCAAATATGGCAATTATGGAGCCAAACTTGCCTGTGGTGCCAGAGCAGCCATGCTCCATGCAGGCTTTGGGGCTCCTCCAGGTCAGTCTAATGCAGTTTCTCCCTTTCATGCACTTCAAGTTCTAACATATCAAATCTTATTTGTCTTATATGGCACATGTTAGAGCATAGAATCTCTGCCTGGTAGGGGTTGGAAGGGATCTTAAAGCTCATCCAGCTCTAACCCCTGCCATGGGCAGGGACACCTTCCATAGAGCAGCTTGCTCCAAGCCCCATCCAACCTGGCCTTGAACACTGCCAGGGATGGGACAGCCACAGCTTCTCTGGGCACCCTGTGCCAGCACCTCAGCACCATCATACTAAAGAATTCATTCCTAATGTCTAACCCAAATCTACCCTATTTCACCTTAAACCCACTTCCCCTTGTCCTGTCCCTCCATACCTTGTCCAAAGCCCCTCTCCAGATAGATGCATAAGCTGTGGTATCTTATATACGAACCACATCAAACTTCATAGACTTCATGGATCAACCACCTGAAGCCAGAATAAATGCTTGCCATAAAATAACTCCACAATGACACCTAATTCTCAATGCCAACTTTGCCCGTTGATGACTAAAGGCTCCCACATGCACAGCACTATCAGAGCTCACACCAGCTTGGCAAGCCTTCAGAAATAACTCCTGCTTGGGAATTCTTGTCTCTCTGGAGGCAGTCAACTCGTAAAGCCTGCAAAAACAAACCAGCCCATGGATCTGCTCCCTGATTCACCGCACCGGAGCCATGCAATGCACTGCTGCTCTGCACACACAGCTGGGTTGTGGGCAACTGGGTGCAGTGTGACCTTGGAAGAGTCCTTTTTCCTATTACAACACTGCTCATAGGGATGCTTGAGCGCAGCAGGGCTGCTCTGCCCTCTGTCAAGGAATCAATGGAAGGTCTCTATAGGGAGCGGGCTCAAGCAGGGAGCCTTCCCCAGGAAGACTTAATGCCCTGTCAAGCCCAGGCGAGTAAGTAGCAGGGTGGAAAATTCCCTTCCCTTCGCCTGAGCAGTTTATATTTAGCTCTCTGGGGAGCAGACATGCTGGAGGAGCTGTTGGTTTGGTGGTGGTTTAGCACAGCCCCACAGGGACCCCTGCAACACAACCTACAGCACCATGGGGGAGGCTGCCAATGGACGGCTATTGCCGCAATGCTCCACCACATCACACCAGGCATGGAGGACCACGGATAGTCACAGCCCTCTGCTGCTCAACAGACCTCCTCCTTCTCGTTCTGTCTCCCTGAGTCAGCAGCCTTGCTTCCTCTTCCTCCTCCTCCCCGTTTTGGGGGAGAAAAGACCAAAAATAAGTCAGCAAAGAAGAGAACATGCTTGAGGAGCAACAAAGGTGTGACCTCCTCAGCTCCTCTGCTGGCCTGGTCCCCCCATGGCCACAGATACAAATGTGGATTGTTGTTCTGGAGGTGTTTTCACAGCAGGAGAGCACCCTGGTGAGTGCAGACCTGATGCAAAGGCTCTGCTTCTCCTCTCGCTCCACTGCAAGGCAGGAAGCAGACCCAACCCCTCCAGGCTGAGCTCTCCAAGGAGCCATGAGCATCTCTGGCATCTAGCCCTGCCCCAGCCCGTTGGTCCAAAGTCTGCTCTGCCACAGATTAACATTCATTAGGGCTATTTCCCAGAAAACCCATTCTATAAACCATGTGAAACGGGCAGGGAACAAAACCAAACCCAACCCTTCCAACCTGGGACGTCCTCTCTTCTACTTGACATTTTACGAGGGAAGGACAAACTGCCTCCATCCCAATGAAGATCAAGAAAAGAACCTCTACAGCACATTACAAGAAGGAAATGAAAAAGAAGAACAGCCTCAAACCACACAGCTGTCATTTGAGAAATCAGGAGTCAATCAGTGATAATAAAATGGACAAACTGGATCAAACCTCATCCCCCTCCCATCACCCTTAAGGCCACGTATTTCTGCACAGAAATGTGGGTGTTTGGGCAAAAAGATGTACGTCTCGTTCTACCTAAACGTTTCCACAAGCAAAGCAAGCCTATGATACTAAACTAATGAATTACATATAATAACCTGAAGCAGATTTGGGGATTTATATCAGTGTATGTTCACCTAATGTTGCCCAAAGAAGTGGTTTATGCTCCATTGCTTTCGGTGCCCAAGGTCATATTGGACAGAGCCTTGGGTGACATGGTCTAATGAGAGGCGTCCCTGCCTGTGGCAGGTTGGAACTGGATGATCTTAAGCTCCTTTCTAACCCAAACCAGTCTGGGATTCTATGATTCTATTTGCATATTTATGCACATGTATTGATGTATGCAGGTTTCCATAGCTGAAAATTAGCCTCCATCAGCTCTGGTTCTGTCCCACGGTCTGCCTGATCTCCATAGATAAACATCTGGATCTCACTCACACAAATCAATTATCTGCTGAATTAATTTGCCCTGATTTTCCATGCAAAGTTCTGCATTCAACAGCCTGATCTTCCTCCCAAAGGCCATCTGCTTTCAGTAACTGATGTGGTTTCTAGACACCTTGGCCCAGTGCAGCGCTGGGAATGGCCAGATTTCCCTCCCTGCTCTGCGTTTAACCTGGAAGTGAGGAAGTCTGGATCCAGGGATGCTATTGCAAAGCTGCCAGCATGTGTGGCCGTGCTCCATGTGGCTGTGGTCAGTGGGAAGACCTCTTCTCCTTTGAAGGGGATAGGTGCAAAGGATTCCACAGCAGGTTGTTCAGATCAAGGCCAGGTTGGACAGAGCCTTGGGTGGCATGGTTTTGTGGGAGGTGTCCCTGCCCATGGCAGGGGGGTTGGAACTGTGTGATCTTAAGGTCCTTTCCAACCCGAACTGTTCTATGGTTCCATGACTGGGGTTTCTGCTTGGGTTTTTTTCCCCCACTTTTGAAAGCGAGGAAGTTGTCCTTCTCCCACTGAAGTGCCTCCAGAATGGGGAGAACAGGCTGTGAGGCTGAGAGAGCTGGGCTGGGGCAGAATGGAGAAGAGAAGGCTCCTGAAGGGGAGACCTTAGAGCAGCTCCAGTGC
>JASSUY010019384.1:0-20144 GCA_032466535.1 Forpus xanthops | reverse complement strand
AGTGGGAGGTGTCCCTGCCCCTGGCAGGGGGGTTGGAACTAGATGATCTTAAGGTCCTTTCCAACCCTAACTATTCTCTGATTCTATATATAGAGATTTAAGTGGGTAAAATAGCACGATGAAAAACTACATACAGCCTTCCAGCTGCTATGGACTTGGGGGTGCTCAGGAATGTCATTTGGGATTCTGTGCTAGAAGATATTTAGTGGGTCTGCATGGGCCCAAACTAAGAATGGCACATGTGTGTGCACCAGGCAGGTTTGCAGTGCACAGAGGGTGCTTTGTTATTGCTGGCTGCATGATGGATTCCCTGATACTTCCCTTTTTAGATGAATACTTTTAGTTTTGTGTGGCCATATACCAAAACAAAAACCTTGCAAAGAAAAGGGAGGAGGAAAGGCTGCAGAAAACTAGGTCTCACCTCAGCTTTTGTTTGAAGGTCTATCTGTTGTAGTTTATTGACCTAATATAAACAAACAAGTTCATTCTCAATATATGTGACAGAATTGTAAATACTTATATTTTAAAATAAGTATTTTAGCCCTGCTTTTTCAGGGGCCTTTCTCTGTACCTGCTTTTGTTCCCTTTCCATTACACCTCACACCCTTGAACCTGTTGGCCAGTTTTAGCTGTTTTGTGATCTCAGGGAAGACTTTATTTAATTATTATTTATTTTATTTTGTGAGGTGGGAGTTAGACCATGTGAGTGCCTCCACTGAAAGCAATTGAGGAAAGTTGCTTTATTTGACAGGAGCAAATCTGTATGAAATGAGGCACTAGAAATCAGTCTGTGTTATATCACTGCTCACAGGCTTTTTTCTAATTCTTTCCATCGGCTTCTATAGGAGGATATGTTAAACTTCTGGTGCAGTTCATGGAAGTTCATGACTTTTCAAGTAATATTTGCATTCATTTAATTAACTTATTTTGCAACCAACCCTGTGAGTCTGAATTTCAGTAGTCAAACAGCATGTGTGCTTACGCACTCTTAATTTATTACTTGCCTATGCAATGGAAAGAAATTGGAGATACACTCTCAGATTCTTTAATATTAAATGTAATGGCTCTGATTTAATTTTTAAGGAGAAATTAGATTGGGAAACAGGTTTGGGATATTTCTCTTTATAGTTAGAAGTACAAATTGTAAAGACTACTCAATCTCTGAAATAAGACTTAATAAGACAAAATAAATGCTGAGACACACCTATTTGGATCCTTTCTCTAGGCATGGAAACTGTATGAAAACGTATCTGAGTGTTTTTCTTTCCCAGACACTTTAGCAGCAGAGTAAGTCAGCTCAGTCTGCCATAGCTTCTGTTCTGGTAACGGCACTGCATGCCAACTGGCCAATGTAACCATCTGTGGAGGGGGGTTGTGAAGTTTTTAAAGCATTTATAATTTTGATCTGGAGTTACAAATGATCCAAATCCTTGTTGATGTTTAATATATGTGTGGGGTGCCATGTGCATTATTCAGGCAGGATTTTTTTTCATAAAATTATTGTAAAATATTTCATGTTGGAAAACTTCATTTAAGATTTTGTCAATGAAAGTGATTCCTGGTTGCAGATAGTAAAACACATGGCTGTTTTCAAAGACTGCTTTAGGTTTTAAGGCATTATCTATCTAAAGAATATGAGAAAATAATTTTTTTTGTGTAATTTACTTGAGCCATCTTGAAAATCAGTAACCAAAGCTTCTGGCAAAGACTTGAGGCTTAAGGATCGAGTCATGTATAATTACTGAAGATCTGATGTACGCCTCGGCGTGGTTTGGACAGTGTTTGCAACTCCACATCAGAGCATGAAAATCATCAAGAGGGTGTGAATAGAACTCATCACTGCTAGGGACTCCTCTGGAATCATCCCTTTATCTGAAATATTTTAAGAGGACCTTGTTCCAAGTAAGTTTCTCCAGAGAGCAATTATTCTAAAGAGAGATTCCCATTTTTTTGACATTAGTAGGCAGAAAAATCATAAACCTGGAGTAAATCAAATCAAAGTGTGTGGGTACTTAGACGGTAGCATATTCATCCTACATCACTGAGCTGAAGTGTGAGGCAGAGGTTATTTACATCTACAGAATCATATTGCACGTATCATTCTTTACATGGAATGCAAGTAAGAGAACTTTACAGGGTTAATGACCAAGTGGAAAAATAATATATACCTGTTTGCATCAAACAAATTTAAATTTGCTATTTCTCTCATTAAAATGTTTGTCATTCAACATGAACCATTGTTTTGTCCCCCGGAAGCCTGGTTCTGGGAAAGGAAACGTGAAAACAGAGTTAAAAGCTTCTTTTAAACAATGCATTTGTCCTTAAAGGATTTGGGCAAGAGATGCGATAGGCAGGTTCTCAGGGCTCTCCTGAGGGACCTGTCCTGCCCTGCACCTAACCCAGGGAGGAGCACAGTCACCCTGGCAGGTGAAGTTGCACAGGTAGACAACTTCTGTGCTGAAGTCTTCTTATATGCAGATTGCCTAGTGTTTTGGGCACACCATTTAATACTTTTGTCTTGTTTCCTCTGATAAATAGAAAAAAACAAAACAAAAACCAAAAGACAGTTAACTTCCAAATGGAGTAAATAAATGTAGTATATATATTGGGATGCTTTTCTGGCTATATTTTCATTCAATATAACATATTCCAGAGAAAATATTACTTTTGAGGGAAGTTAAGGTTGCTAATTGAATGTTCTAAAATTAAGGGCTGCCATACTGAAATGCCCTGAAAGTTGGACCAGGCATAACTGGTCTGGGGAATGTGGTTGTCTGTGAATTCTTGCTCCAAGTAAGAATACATTAGCTGGTGCTGGTGAGGGAGCCTACATTACCGTATTTTTGATAACTCCATGACTGGGCATTTGGCGTGTATGACATCAATCCAACAGCATGACTTTAATTATATTTTTCCTCCATTCAGGAAGGGAATGATTTAGTAATATACACATAGAAAACAAATATATATATGTATATATATATGTTAGTGCTGCTGTCACTTTGGGTGGATACTCGTTCCTGTGAAGGGCGGGTATAAGTCTGCCCTGATCCATGAGTAAAGTCATGTTCTTGCCAACTAATTTTCGGATGAATGTTTTGTTGTGAATGTTTCAGTTTATAATGGTAATTTGTGTTTGTGTTAAGAAAATACAAATATTGTTGAACTGTCCCAAGTGATGTAAATAACATGAAGAAATTAAGCCCCCTTAAGCCAGATTCTTTGTTCACTTCTACAAGTCCTCATTGATTTGAATAGACAGATAACAGAGGAATCCTGATTTCCACCATGCAATAGAGGCTTGGCCTGTGAGTGCAGGACAGGTTTCTCAGCTCTGATTTGACTTGCGGATAACCTGAAGGTTAATTCATGATTTTGTTTCTTTCAGGAAACCAAACTGTTCCAAACATGCTATTGTATAATCATTTAGTCACTTAGTCAAAATACATGAATAAACTGGAGGAAAAAAAGTTCTAATTTTCTAGAAACACTTGCACAGAATGAATGACTAGAAGTACAGATATTTTTGAATCTAGGGAAGGCTTTATAAAATGACAGATATGAAAAACTGTCACTTCTTTGTATCAAAGTTACACAACTCAGGAAAAAAGAGTTCTGTACATAAAACTATTTTCAATGGTATTCAGTGGTAAACTAATCTTTTGCATAGGAATCTGCTCAAATCCACCTTGTATTTCCTGATGCTTGCTCTCTATATAGGACTTTGCTTTCTACATCCCATTTGCTTATATGATCACTATTCCATTGTAGGCATAGGGTGTTCCTTAACAATCCTGTAGCCAAAGTGAGCTGTCTGCTGTTGCTTCTTCTTCTGCACCTGCATTGGACAGACCTATGCCATGCTGATCCTCACACTGAAGTGTTAATGTGCCTTCCATCCCCCAGTGCTCCTACCCAAGCAAACAAAAAGTTTCCTGCTGTTAGTTTGTGGGTAGAAAAAAAAAAAATAGGGTTTATAGTTAGGTAAGTACCTTGCTTGTCTGTTTTCAGCTCCTCAGTTTCCCATTGCATTCTGTGCCTTTGGGATTCTTATGCTGTATTTACAAGTGTTATGCACAGTTGTGAGAATGAAAATGCTAATGTAAAATAAAAGGCAGAAATGTTGGCAAAAATACCATGGATTTGAGGGGGAAAACCCCAGAGTATTGTTAGGTCATAGTATTCTTTACTGTAAATGCTAGACACATTCTAAAGGCTGCTGCTTGAAGTATAGGAGTGCAACATATGAAACTTTTGCAGGGAACAGAAGCTGAACATTTAGACTGTTTGGCATTTGTTTTCCTGGTCAGAAATATGTGCTGTGTGCTTTTACTCAGTCACCTGTGGCAAGTTTGGGCCCTCCTGTTGCATGTGTGTAGGCACTTGCCGCAGCTAAGTGTGGCTGGAGAGATGGGGCTCTAAGCTTTGTACCCTGCTGGGTTCCAGCCCAGGTCTCAGCCTCTCTGCTTAGGGACCCAGGATGCAAAGGTGCAAATGCCGCTAAGTAAATCACAATAAAATCCTTAAAGCCTCCCTTTGGGGTCCATACTGCTGGTCCCTGCCTCAGCTGAAGACTGACATGTGGGAAAAAACAATTCAACATGATAATCCGTGGTTGGAATCTTGAGTGAAAGTTATTACACTAATAGTTCTTAATTTGTCTAAGCAGTATTGTTGCAACACTTTGCATTTGGAAAAAAAAAAAAAAGCTCTCAAAAACTGGCATGATGCTGTAATTATTGATACATGCAAACTCATTATCTGTGAGGAGTTTTGATCCAATGACCCTATAGATTTTCTGTTGCCAAAATGTTTGTTACAATCGGCATTTATGCACTTCTGCTAGTGTGTTTTCAATGTCAGTGCTGAATTTCCCTTCACACACACATTCAGAAGCCACGATGCAGTGTGTACATGTAATAAGCCCATGAAAACATCTGCTTATGTTCCCTGAGTGTTTAGCTGAGATTGTCAAAGGAATCTAATGAAATTAGTACTGAGGATTTTTGTCTAAGGGGTGGCACAGTGTCTTATTTCTTTGACTGCTTTTTATGTGAGGAAAGTTTTGGGGTTTCTTGAATCTGAACTTTCTGTGGGATTTATTCTGTAACTATTCTGTGCCTGAACTTGATGTGCAGTGCTGAGAGCGTCAATGCAATGTGAGAAACAGGGTAGAACAAAACAAAAAGCAAACGTATTGGCCAGTACTATCTAAGGAATTCATATTCTTCTACTCTGAAGTAAGGCAATCTAATATTCTAAGTGCAAATCAGGTTTTGAGGGAGGCAATTTTAAGCTGGAAAAAAGAGTTCGTATTTCAGAATAAAAGCATCTATGTCGTAAAGGGGGAGATATAAAAGATCATGTTTGATGAATTTCTAGCTATTGTTCTTTAAAACAAAAAAAAACTTCTCAATGAAGTGTAGGCCACAAGTTCAAGGAAGAACATTTTTCTTTCGAAATCCATTTGCTAGAACTTAGGTTTTCATACTCTATTTTTGTCTAAAATACCCTCACTTATTTACAGCACCACTTTTCTGCCTCTTTCAGGTGAGGAGTCTGGTGACTTCAGGAGGACAGTGCTGTTTCCAGGCTGTGGTGCAGCTGTCCAGTTGTTTTCTTTGCCTTTCCTTTTTATTGCAGTCTTAACACAGTACGGCCACTGCCTGTACTGAAACTGGAGAGTCTCATGCTCTCTTTCATCAAGAGAGAGATATGTCTGAATCTAAAAAAGGCTGAGCTGTGAAACCATGGAGCTGTGTGTGCTACTATTTTATTTAACAACCCTGCTTCTTCTAGTATCAGTCAAGTAAACTAGAAAGGCAGTGGTGTGTCCTACAGAAAATGCCTCAAGTAAGCTGCAGGGCAGCTGGGAGGAGCCTCTCAGGTCTTGAGTAGGCACTTCATCCCATTCTCCCCTTTCCACAGTGCCTTCCTTGGTGTTAGAGCTAGAGGGCACATTTCCATGGTTTCCAGGAGTCACTTTTTCTTGCTGCCAAAGGTTGAACAGCTTGAGCAAGGGTTGCCCAAGTTCGCAGCCAAGTGAGCTGTGTGTGACTGTGGAGCTGCAGGGCCTGCAGCTGCTGCCATGTGAACCAGAACCTGGCTGGGCAGGAGCTGCTTGTGTTAAAGTATTACAGTGAGAGCACAAAAAGGTGCCTTTCTCTTTTCCTTCCTCTGCTAATTCTTCTACCACCAGTAATCTGTTTAGCAGTATACAGTAGCTCTTCCTTTTTAGAGTGGTATATTACTAATAAGTATATAAAAGTATGTTGTTTAATCTAAAAACCAGGGAGTAATGTTTGTCTTACTGCACAGTTACTGTATGGTGGTTAATGAAATTTGCATATTTAACATCAAAAAATTATTTTTCCAGTAGCAAATGGAATAAATATTTTTTGGAATGCACTTTCAATGCAATGAGCTAGCTTTATTGCTGCAATAATGACATTAACAAGAAGATCGGAGTTCTGGAAATGGTTAAGAATTGTAAAACATTATCACCTTCACCTGTGCACTTATTGTTAGTTGTAAATATGTATTCTGTAAGTGTTTTTGTTGTGGTCCTGTGAATGGTGTGTGTCACAGGGTGTTGTAAACTTTGTTGTTCCCAAGTGAAGTCAGACCAGTGAAACTCCTGTTTGTGCTACACTACAAATGTTGTCTGGTACTAAACTCATGCTATGACACACTTCCCAAAATGCCCACATATAGCAAGAGGTGAATTGACTGTGATAACTTTCTGAGTACAAGAAAAGGCTCATTGATGTGGCTGGCTCAACTATTACTGTCTTTCTGAGTACAAGAAAAGGCTCATTGATGTGGCTGGCTCAACTATTACTGTCTTTCTGAAGCTAATGTCAATGGTTTGCAAAGAAATCAGAAGTGCTCAGTTGCCAGGGATATTCCACACTTTCCACCTGTCTGCATTTATCAGTGAGCACAGATCCTGTTCCTGGTGGCTACTTCCTTGTGGATTTGTATTTTGATCAGAGACAGTCCTGTGTGCCTAATCTGAATGCCACTTAATTCCCACCCAAGGCCCATTGACTGTTATGAACCCATAGTACCTATTCTAATGCTGATAATTAACTGCCTGAAACTTGACATACCCTTGAATTTTAAAACAGGTTTTATACCCCTTGTAAACAACAGTTATCAGAAAAAAAGGTAAAATTGTATGTCATTCTGTTTTCCACCATACACAATTTGCAGTTCAAAGTGACTATATTTAAATGAACTTCCCTGCAGCTACTGTTTACAGTAGCCTTCAAAGAATGATGAAAGCTTTAAAATAATGTAGAATATTACATGACTTATTTTTCAGAACACATACACTGAATGTTTTAGAGTGAAATGTCTGTATTTCAGATTAGATGGATTGCAGACAGCTGCTATGATTACTGAATGTTACAGATGGAAAGGAAAATAAATGTAGGGAGAAGTCAAAGAAAATGAAGGATTCTTAAGGATGCCTTATACTTGAAGAGCAGTAACTTAACGGCTAATCAGGTTATCTCGGACATCATTTTGGTAGTGAAGACAACCTCATTCTCTTCCTCTTAAAAAAAAAAATAAAACAAATTCTATGTGTATTTGCCTTAAGTTTTCTGGGAGAGGAACGTGCTGCTTCTCCTATTCCCTTTCCAGCTTCTGCTGGAGCTGTGTGTTACTTATTGCCAGCTTTGCTTGTCTGCACTCTTTTATCCAGGAAACCTTTAGGTGCTGATAAAATGATGTTATTAAAGAGTTTAAACAGCAGGTAAGCATTTCTCTGTTAGATTATACTCTTTTTTTAGCCCAGAATTCTTTCTCTCAATACATTTGTAATGCTCTAAATACTGCTTATGTGCATGCTTCTTGACTGGGTGCAAGGTGAGTAACAAAAAGACTGACACAACTTCACACTGCTGGTTGACCAGCTACGTATCATAGAATCCCAGACTGCTTTAGGTTGGAAGAGACCTTAAAGCTCATCCAGTTCCAACTTTCTGCCATGGGCAGGAACACCTTCTACAAGGCCAGGTTACTCTAAGCCCTGTCCAACTTGGCCCTGAACACTGCCAAGTATGGGGCAACCACAGTGTCTTTGGGCAACCTATGCTAGGGCCTCACCATCCTCACAAGGAAGAACTTCTTCTAAGATCTGATTCAGAGAAAACTCCAGGAACAAACTTGCCAACAAAGTTTTCAAGTTGACAAGCAGGTATTCCTTATTGTGGAGCTGGGAGACATGGGGGATAGCTCCTCGTAACGTGGGTCCCCGTATTGCTACACAAACAGTCCTTATATAGCTACTGAGCACACATACATATTAATGAGGTGATGTATGGATTGCACGATTTTCCAGAAAGATCCCTGCATGTGTACAAAAATGTGGTGGTGGTCTTTCAGCATCGTTTACTTCTTCCAACAACCTTCATCACTGCTGGCAGCCTTTGAAGCATGCACAGTATATGCTTATACCAGCTTAATTGGTTCATTAACACCACAGATATAACAATCATCCTGTTCTCCTACTTATCAGTTAGTTTAACTGCAGCCCATCCTGGGCCCCTGCCATTCCAGATACTCCCTATCTTTACGTCCTGTTCTTCTAGCCTGTTTTTCTTACACTCATTTTGTACTAAGATCTTAAAGGCCTAAACTGCATCAACTTCAACAGTTTATCTTGTACAAGGATTCTCAGTATGTTCTCTAGCTGTACTCTCTATTTTTTCCCTATATATAATGCATCTCAGCAAATTCCCATTGCTACTGTTACAAAGCTGTCAAACTTAACATTACTTAAAATTGATTCTAAAGGTTTATGTGTTTCATTTCGTAATTTTGTACCCCTCCTTGTCTCAGATCTCATCTCGATTTCCTCTCTGTCAGGTTAAAGCCATTCCTCCTTGTCCTGTCCGTCACTATGTGCCCTTGTAAAAATCATCTCCACGGCATTCTTGTAAGCCTTCTATAGGCACTGTAAGGCTGATTTGGGGTTGGGCTAACCTTTTTCTTGACGGGTTTTGCATTCTTAACTAAGCTTTAGGCTGTCAAAATTACATTGCTTATACTATAAAAGACTGCTTAAATTTGGCAAAGATTGTGTCTACGCAGACCACAGGCATTGCTGCCTTGTAAAAGCGTGGTGCAAGATGCAAAGCAAAATGTCATTATGTGTATTTATGGGATAATTAGGAGAAATAACATAAAGCTTTACACTTTACAACTTTTCAAATTGAAATTCCTTTGTGGTTTTTATAAAATCGCTGGTTTTACACTTTTATTTTTTTGCTAGTTTGTTACACATGATCTCTTCTGCTGATTAAAACAGATGGACACCTATCAGTTCTGAGCTCCAAAATGTAGAATTTATTCCCCAAGAGGAACAGGGCTTAGGGGGCCTTGTTTCTGCCTTCTCATCCGAAAAAAAACCAAAAAAAGGTTACAAGTCTTCTAGGGAACACTAGATGGATCATTGTGATGCTTCCCAGAGCCACCTCACCTGACAGCTTACGAAAATGAGTTTGCTCTGGGCTTGCTGCTTTTGTGTCCCCTTGATGATTGGTACACTGAGCCCTGGAGAACAATGTGCTTGTAGCTTTATGGAGTGTGCGCTGGAGGAAAGAGGATTTTTAGAAGGTGAAACATGCTCTTAAAAGAACTGGTCTGGGGTGAGGATTTCAGTGGCTGATCTTTATTTTGGTCTTGAGGTTATGAGATTTAATATTTAGGGGCTTTACTTCCTTGGGACTGAGCACTTTCTGGCTCGGTTACAACTGCTACAGCACATCTTATATTGAAACTTTCTCCTCCCTTTTTCTTAAAAAAGTACCTGCAGATGAATATTTTGATGTTTATTACCACAAATTGGCAGATGGGTTAAATAGGACACTGGGTCTCTTGTGGTACTTACCAGGGTAAATTGATAAAAACCTATAACAAGACAAGTTTAATCCACAAACATAAGATGATTTATTTCCAGATGGTATCACAGTTAAGGAATGTTACAGAGACAATAATCCTTAATATAAGAGTTATAATCTGCAATAACCAGCTGCAATAGCAGTAATACTACTTGAGACACAGGAAAAAGAAGCTTCCTTCTCTGAAAAAAAAAACAACAGTATTGCGGATGATCTGAGGTCTCTAAGAGAAGTGGTTTGTGTTAGAATAAATGACAGAAAAGCATTCTATAAAGAGAAGGATTTATTTATATCTTTTATATTGGCATTTGTACTATCTGTGTTAGCTTTTGCTGGTTCCAACAGCATTGTACCCTCTAATGGCTTCTGACCCTCAGTGTCCTCTGCTGCTTCCTCCTTTGAAGCTTGTTATTGGTTGCTCTGTTTTCCACGTTATGGTTGTAGGGAATGCTGTATGGAGTTCAGAGCCTTGTTCAAAGTCTTGTTGAAAATGGAATTTGGAGATATGTATCTAATTACTTTCACAATCTCTGATGGAAAGCAGCCTGGGTCAGTGCCAGTGATGAAAGCAATAGCCCACCTGATGTGTCAGCTCCTTCCTACTTGAAAAGTTCAGATGAGTGACAAACACACATGGGAATGCCCTGGCTTGCAGTTGCACAGCCCAGGCTGTAATCAAACAGATGCAAAGAGTGAATTATGCTGTCACTCATGTAAACAGCTCTTCTGGTTTAGAACAAATCTTGGTGGGCAAGGCAGTGTAAGGAAGGTCCACAGCTGCCCCTACACTACTGTATTTGTTGAGCTGCAGACAGAACACTTGATCTTAGGGACTTAGCAATCCATATGCATATTTTCCAGCATGAATTTTTAATTCTTTTTAATAAAAAGCTGCTATTCAAAACCAGTGAGTAGCTAGCATTCTCTGGATTCAGGATGGAAATTGAGCCAATGATACTTTCCTCTCACAGAAGTGATATTAGAGTAAATATAACTTATTTCATCACTATATATTATTTATGATGCCTTTATAAATGTGGTGTTTTGCAGAAGCAGAGAAAAATAAATGAATCTTTAATATTTGTATTGCAGTGAGATCTAATGAGTAGAAAAGAAATGTAGTTTCTTGCAATAGGAACCAATGTTACTAAAATTCCAATTCCCCCAATTGGAGGAGAAGAAGTCTTCTGATGAATTTGCAGAAAATATCTATTTATCATAACATACATGTTACAGGAGCTGGAAATATACTTCCCCTGTAATATTCTTGTAAAAATTGGGTTAGGGTTTGGAAATATTCTTCTCAGTAGGATAAAGTAGCCCATGTGCAAGCCTATTCTGCAATGGTTTGTTTGGTTCCTTATTCCTTAATATCAGTAAATGCAAATTAAAAAGAATAGTAAGAATAAAATGGGTTTTCATACAGCTGATGGGTGAAATGAGGGTGATGGAGTGGTTTGTGTTTGCTTTTGACTGATATTTAAACCCAAAGCCCACAGTGTTTTATTAGGTGAAACTGTTTCTCCAAAACATATTTCTGTACCTCTTGCAACCATACCAGTTAAGGTACAGCTGTGGTTTCTCAGCCTGGTTCTCTGTCAGGGTGTCTGCACCTCTCATGTTTGCTCTCAAATCTTCAGGTCCTTGGGATGTCCCATGGCACGGCTGCCCCAGGCTGCAGTAATTCATCCCCAGCATGTCTCTGCCTGTGTGTTCCTTAGGGACCATGCAGACTGTGGCTAATACTTGGCTGTTCGACAGAAAAATATACTAATGTACTTAGGATTTTAGAATTTAATGTGTAGAATTGTAATTTAATGTTGGCATATACTGTCTTCTGTGGCCTTGCATAAAATCTTTTTTCCCCTTTTGCTTCAGTTCTGGTTTTCTAGACTGAGGGGGCAGTATCGCACTAATTGGAGAAATGGTCTGCAAAAACACACTGAAGGTATTAATAAGGATGGAAACAATAATAATGAGATCCTTCACATATTCTGTCTTGGGCTATAGATTTTATGTTTCCATAAGACAAGGATGTAAGCCCTTCTCCTTTGTCCAAGAAATATCAAACAAGATTTAACTAAACTTGCCCAGGGAAAAGGCATTCATTTGTTGGCTCCTCCAGTGCAGTTACTTTTGAAATAGGTCTAATTTTTTAAAGACATGGTTCCAGAAGCAGTATTATTTAACATGGTATTTATTTTATACAATCATTATATTCAGATCTTGAAGGTCTGTATAAATAAAGCCAGTATTATCTGTGCCTGTCTATGCATTTAGGTTTTCATGTACTTTCTAGTAAATGAAGCAAAAGATATGAAGGCATCGTGCGCCATTCTGAAGCTGTGTGTCTCTTCTCAGTTTTCTTTCAGGAAAAAATCAAATATTGAAAGACATTTCTTCTGTTACAGGGTATTAGCCGTAACTTCAAGAAGTGTAATCTGTCATTTTCAACTGTTCTACTGGCATACATAAGGAGTGGGGAAAACAGAGCCTTGGGAGTGAAAAATTGAGTCATACAAAATAGATTCATGTTTAATCTCAATAAAATGTCTTTCTTTCAAAGCAGAAGCTTCAGCCAACAAACCTTGAATACAAGAAGTCAATTTAGTTTTGTGGTAACTATTGATCTGCGTAGTTCAAGTGTGATAAAGCTTTAAAGCTGAACAGTCGCACTTTATTTCATGTTGTTCCAAGTTTGAGTTGTTTTACAGATAATGATGCCAACAGTTCAAAAGTCTTTTAATTTATCAACGTAATTATTCCAGTCCTCTACTTTAACTGCTCTTCACATGTGTGTCACAGATACGTGAAGCTTTATGGTTATAAAGTGTATTTCTTTAGCAATGCTATGGAGTCTGCAGTAGGGCAGCTGAAAGGCTGTTTTCCTATGACTGTGAGATGATTTTTTGGAGCTGGGTGATAAAGGACTTATACAAGGCAATATGTCCTGGATTGAAAGGTGTGGAAAGCAGCAGGGCAAAATTCGCATCAACAAAATAATCAGAGAATATTTTCATCTCAAATGGCACAAGTTTGTAAAGTGCTTCTTTTGTTGGATTCTGGATGTTTTGGTATGTTTTCTATTAGACATTAGAAACTGGTAGTAGCTATTGTTGCATAGCTGTGTCCTTCCTCCTGCTGAAAAGCAGCTTCTGGTGGCTGTTCTCAGAATAACCAGCTAGGCATATAGATATTCATAGTGGAATGGCCAAAAAAGGTTCACGTTCTTCAGTATTAGACGGATGATGATTTCACATTAAGACACTTATTTTCCTCTCCTCCCAAAAAAACCCAAAACCTAAACATCAAAACACCTACATTTCAGGTAGTCCTTCTGTGGGCAACTTCTTGACTGAATCAGGTTATCCTTGTTCTTTCTTATTTCAGTGAGGAGCTCTTGTAAGCTGCCTATTTGAAACCACTTTTTTCAGGAATAAAAACCACGGTGATTTAAATGGGAAATGTGTATGTATTTATAACAAGGCTTTATTCTGTAAAAAGATGAAGAACCTTATGAAAAATACATGACAAAAAACGCCCCACAGCCCAATAACAAACAAATACCTAACCTGTCCTAAGTACTTACTCAGTGTGTCTGCTTTGTCTTCTGTGATTTCAACTGCACTACCCAAGGGATGACTGAGAGTTTTTTCACCTTGTCAGAAAGTCTTCCTTCATTCAGTTCTCTCTAATAATGGTAGAAATGACTTTTGAACAAAATGGGTACTGTGAATAAACATACCTGTGCTTGCTTGAAATAAATGTTTCATGTATCTATAAATATATCAGGAGAACATAGACTATATAATGAAAATATGATGCCTGATACCAAAAAGTACAGTGTGATCTTATGGGAACAGAATTGCCATCAAAGCATGTTATTAATACACAGGTCACTAAGCCTAAAGATCTGTCTTCACTGAGCAGCTGATCTGGGATTTTTCTCAGATTTTGAGCCTCCATGAGAGAAGGTGGTATGCTATGTGTACACACCTCCCCGCCCCCCTTTTTCCTTTACTGAGGGGTTCCTGAATTAAACCCAGGTGAAGTGGACCCTGTAGGAGATGCTAATGTGTTTCACAGCTCATTCTTATCTTTCCTGAAATCTTTATGTCCAGGATGAGGTCATCTTATATAGAGGTTCTTAAACTGCAGAACAGAATCCTCCATGGGACTCTGTTGCTGGAGACTTGCAGAGTGGGAGTCCAGCTAAGAGGAGGTAACTGAGGAGGGCAGTAGCACTGGGAGAAGTGTCATCAAGCACAGAAAGCAGCAGAACCTGTGGAAGCCACAGTGCTGCTTCTTACTGGGACTTCTGGACTGGAGGATAATGTAAGGAGAAAGTGGAATATAGCTTCTGGTGAGTGTGGGCTCTCTCTGCTGCTCCTCTCTATGCATCAGCCTGAAGCCTTGTCTTCAGCACAGAACTGCCTTCTCAGACTAATGCCTCTGTCATGTAGACTAAAGTGCAAAAGCAGGAAAAAAATGCCAATATTTCTCTGTGCTTATCAGCATGCCTGTGAAAGAACGATCCTGCTTGATTGTCTGGGAAGCAACTCCAGGAAGTGTCATGGCCTGAAGCTTGCACACCCTGTCCTGCAGAAGCAGTGATAGGACATTGTGATGTGTGTTGAACTTTGCTGTTGGAGTTACCACCCCATTTTTTAGTCTAAACTAGATCCCAGAATGATCAATAAAGAGTAGTTTGATAATCTGCTGATGTTTTAGATGCTGAATGAGGCATGTTGTCAAGAAGCCATCTACTACTACTAAGTACTCCCAAGTGCTTTTAAAGGATTGTCTCTCTCATTCATCCAACAGAATGACCTTGACAATTGATTTCATTATATGGGCAAGTTATTACTGTATCTTGCTCAGGATTAACTGCAACTCTGAAACTGTTAACATGTTCTTAATTTGAAATAATGTAGTGATTTTTAATTTGAAATAATGTTGTGGTTGTTGAGCATGTAAGCATACAATTCTTAGGAAATGTAATCCAAACTATTGCATCAAAGACAGTTGAAGTCAGTGGACTGGGCTCTTAAAACAGCATTTTAAAGGATTTTGTCAAATCCATAGAATCCCAGATTGCTTTGTGTTGGAAGGTACCTAAAAGCTCATCCAATTCTAATCCGGTGCCATGAGCAGGGACATCTTCCACTAGACCAGGTTGCTCCAAGCCCCATCCAACCTGGCCTTGAACACTGTCAGGGATGGGGCAACCACAGCCCTGGGCAGCCTGTGCCATTGCCTTACAGGGAAGAATTTCTTCCTAGTATTTAATTTAAATCTGCCCTCTTTCAATTTAAGACCATATTAGAAAGAAAGAGACTACAAAAATCTGTATACACTTTTATATATTTTTTCTATTAACAGCATCCCAAGAAATTGATATAAAAATACTTTATCTTCTCTGTAGCTCTTTAACACATCATAGGATCTTTGGAAATTGAGTCAGTATTGATCTTCATCCATTTAGTGAAGCTTGTGTAGTGGACTATTCTTTCTTCATTGGAACCAGGTTGCTTTCAGCACTGTCTTTCTCTGTAAGTGTTCAATTCCATTCCTACCAAAGTTGTGTTGCCTTCTTTCTTCTGGGGTTTCTGCTGCCCCGTCACGCTTGGCACCAAAATGACAAGGTAAGCAGGCAAGGCATCATTGTAGTGAATGTCTTTTGTATGTGAATTATTGAAAAGCTGGACACACAGACTTTCTTTAAATCTGATTTTGTTGCAGTCTTGGATTCCATCACTAATTAATTGCTTTATTAGGGGTATATTGTGAGGATTTTGAGAAGTTCTTGTTATCTGTATTTGGGACCCTAAACTGGATTCCAAAGAAAGTTCTTCCATAAAGTATTGCCTAGGATGTTTGAGACCAACACAACCTGTTCAAGGCTAAACTTATTAGATCCAGGAATATTTAGATTGAGCTATGTTGATCTGGGCTACACTTCTATAAACCTATCACAGATCAGTTGTGAAGGGCATTGACAGTTACTTTTTAATCACTGATATCTGTTACTGCAACTGGAAGAGGAATAACTCAGGTGAATATTCAGGGAAAAGAGGATGCCGAGTGCTGGCCACAACCTTTCAGCATACTTTTTCTAATATCTGAAGTTTCAGTTAGAGAGGTAAATGCTTTTGTTTTTCCTTCTACAGTTTCTTGCCATTATATCACTGTTAAAAATTTCTTTTTTTAATGAAAAATATAAAGAATTTGAAAGGAAACAATCCTCTTGATCTTTATATTAGGCTTTTCCTATACAGTTTTTTATTTTTGGCATAAGTGTGCTTGTGGAAAACAGCTCTTTGGTCTTTCAAGTACAAAGAAAAATTCGCATTTATATTTCTTTTGCAAAGGCCCTTCAGTGAATATCAGTCCTGTAGAGAATATTGATTGTAATGATAGATCTTTCTGTCTTTATTGTTCATAGCTCAAGATGTTAGTCTTATATATAAGAAGATACAAGCCAAAATATAAGTCATCCTATACCTTTAGTATGTGTTAAAAATATTATTCGAGCAGAATTTTGCAATCTGATCAAATCTGTGCTGAAATGGGATGTGACTGATTTTTGGCAAATGTTTGAAGATGTCCAAAATTCATGCTTGACACTTCAGCTGGCTCTTTATAAAATCTGATGCTGTATCAGAGCATGAGGGAAATACGTAATTACAAAAGTACTTCTATGCTTCAGGGCAAGTACCATCCTTGAAACTTTTTTATGGATCATGTGTGGCCATATGAGTCTGATTCATTAGCAGATTTTTCTGTCAAGTAAGGTTCTGCTGTTCTTGCTACAAACTTTTGTAATGGACCTCTGATTTATAGTACAGTTTGGAAATCATTATTTTACTGTAATCTTATAAATTTACTTTTTGAAGTAGAAACATTACTTATGAAAGTCTTAGTCCTATAGTGCTTGTCCTTTTCTGATGTTGGTATGGTTTTGGCTATTCTTTAACAGGTTCTTTTTTCGGACCTTTGTTGATCTCTAAGGTGAATCCTTCAATTCAAAGCTTTGTTGGGATATATGAAATTGTCACTAAGATTCTTGCATTCATGTAATAAATTTCTGCAAAACCCTGGAAAAGTAAATGCTGCACCACACCACATGGTCTGTAGCCTTTCACTGTCAGTGCATGTGAAATCTTGTTGAGTTTCCTAGGAATTGCTTCTTGCTTTTTACAGCAATCAGACATAACAAGGATTAAAAATGTGAGGGAAGATGTCCACTATTTTGTGACTCTGGGAAAGGGACAGCATTCAAATGTGATGTATTTTTAATAGTGCTAATTAAATTCTCCTCAGGTTGGAATAAGAGTAGAGCTCCTCAGTGTTACCAGGGTCATCCCTGTGTGTACCAGGCAGCTAAGTGCCTTTCAGTAATGTGTGAACAAAGCTCTTTATTATGATGAAAAGGAAACATTGTCTTTTGTTTCAGAAAACTAGGGCAATGTAAAATAGATATATTAAGTAGGGAAATTGAAAAGTCTTTTAATTATTTGAATTTTCCCAGTCTGTCTGTTGTTAACAATGTCTTTTTCTGCAAAATTTTATTATTAACATACACCCAGATTTCTAGAACCTGGTTGGCATGCAAATGTTATCTCACATATCTTCAAAACAAGTATATGTTTTAAGAAGCATTATTTCATCTTTTATTTATTAGAATCTAAATTATAAAACCTTTTATGACTAGCTAAAGTCACAGTCTGTGGCAAATGAGGGAACAGACCCAAACTCTCTTGACTGTGATCACGATTTCTGCTCAGTCACTGGGTATTTAAAGATGTTCAGATGTTGCTTACTAAGCAAATTGTCTGTCCCCCTTTATAACTGTGCTGGGTTCAGCAATAGCAGTCATTTTTTCTCCTTGTTAGCAGCTGGTGCAGCACTGTGTTTTTGACTTTTGGCCTGGGAACAGCACTGATAACACTGATATTTTTAGTTGCTGCTCACGTTTACTCTGACCAAGGACTTTCTGAGTTTCATGCTCTGCTGGGAGAAAGCAGACAGGACACTCAAACTGACCAAAGAGGTATTTTGTACCACCGCACATCATGCCCAGGATGTAAAAGCTAGGGGCAAGGATGTGGAAGAGGGGGTTCACTGCTTGGTCAGGCTTGGTATTAGTCGCAGGTAGTGAGCGGTTGTATTCTCTTCCATTGTTGTTTCCCTTGTCATTATTATTATTGGTGGTAACAGCAGTGGTTTGTGTTATACTTTAGTTACTGTACTGTTCTTATCTCAACCCGTGAGAATTGCATTCTTTTGATTCTCCTCTCCATTCCCCTGGGAGCGGGGGAGAAGGAAAAGGGGGGAGTAAGCAAGTGAACTGCGTGAGTTATGGCTGTGCTTAAACCACAACAACCAAAGGCAGGATTTAGAAAATCTCTCCTATAGTAAAAGATGAATCTTAACTAAAGTATAATCTTGAAAGTAGCAACTTCTAAGTCTACTGGTAGTTATGACAAATGTTTTTCTGAATGGAAAGAGTCATTTTTTTCTTCATGAAGAGTTTAAAAATGGAAAGTAGTTCCATGCTGTCACATATTTGGAGACAATATAATTTACATGAAGGGATAGTAACACTTTAAAAAAGTTTACTTACTTATATTATCTGAGCAGGAATTGTTAAGAAATTATACAGGGAGGGATCTATTTGGTCATGTTCACTGGAATTATCATATCCAATTTTGAGGATGTTTACAAAGTTTCCTAAGCATGCTTGGACAGTGGGTTACATGGAATTAGAGGATGCCTGAAGGCCCTGCTCATGTGTGGCTGTGCCTGCAGCACGGCCTGCCCGCAACTGCTCACAGGCATGTGCCTTTTCCTATTGCTTGATTGGAAAAGTACTGTCAGAAAAGTAGTTTGGGGAGCTTAGGAATGTTGTCAGGAGACTCTGACTTTCATTTAATTTGATGAAAAAGAAGTAAATACTGTAGAGATACTACAAAAGCATAACAAAAAAACCCAAACCAAACCCAAGCAAAACGCCAACAAACCACAAACCCAAAAACAATGATACAAAATAAGGCAACAAAAAACCCCCAATGCACCACCACCAAAAGAAGTGTGACCAGCAGGTTGAAGGAAGTAGTCTCAACATCCTTTCCAGCCCAAGCCATTCTATGATTCTGAATCTGAAAAAAACCCAACTCAAAACACCCCAGGGAAACTTGTACACCTTTTACCTAGATAATAAAGCATAAGAGAAATGTGAGGAGTTAAGGACAGAAACCAGGCTGCCCAGGTGGGTGATGGCAATGCTGCATATGTGCAGAATTTGAATGGACAAGGCCATGAGCAATCAGACTAAACTCTGCAGTTAGCTTTGCTCTGATAGGAGGGTTAGGCTAGATGAGCTCCAGACGTAGCTTTCAACCAAAAGGGTGCTATGACTTCATGAATGCAAATGCTAATATTGCTGGAAATCTTCCATGCACTTTGGTTTTTGAGTTTAGTAGTAACAAATAAAGAGATTTCAGTCACACAAAGTTACTAGTAGTCAATTGTCAGTATGCAGAACTATCGTGTGGAATAAAAGTACAGCACTCACTACCCTGAGCTGGGTGACAATAACTGGGTTATAAACTGGTGTACTGGTGTTCTAAAGATTGCCTGCAATGAAGTGTCAATGAGGTTATCTGATTGTGACCCACTTGAGTACCCAGGAAGAAGAATACATTAAATACTCCTCATTAACTAGAATGCATATCATGTTCCAATTCACTTTTTTCTTAGAGAGTGAGGATTTTAGGGGATAGCATGACTCATTTGCCATAACACAAATTAGTCCTGATTTTGGTCTTCAGTCATTAGACTGGTAATTGATAATTTCTAAAATGACATCTGCCCATATAAAAATGCAGTAAGTATTGTAATCCTTTTAAAAAGGGAGGGAGAGAGACAGTGGTAAAACAAAGTTGCTGAGCTTAAGCATTTCTTCAGTGTATAATAAATAACCTACCATGTCGCCAGAGGAGACACGGACTCTCAAGTTAATAGTGTTGTTTGCACTGGAGGAACACTTTGACTAACAAAGCAAAACTGAGGTCATAATTGTGCCCTGCAGTTTGCCAGTAAAAACTGAACAGGGACAAGTTTAAAGATTGTTCATCTTCATTAGGGACTGTATTGATAGGACAAGGGGTAACGGGTTCAAACTTAAACAGGGGAAGTTTAGATTGGATCTGAGGAAGAAATTCTTTACTG
>JASSUY010019382.1:26827-40386 GCA_032466535.1 Forpus xanthops | reverse complement strand
GCCAAAAATCCAAAACACAGTACTACACCAGCTACTGCTTAAAGAAAAATGACTGCTGCTGCTGAACCCATGACACCCTCCAACAACATTCCCAGTGAGAGAAAACCTGCTTTTCTCACAGAGATGCTACAAATATTACCTAAATATTTCCTTTTTTTTTAACTTCTCCCCACCTCAGCCCACCAACTTAATCAAATTTAACTATGGCTTAACTGAACTTGCCAATTCTCTTATCTAAGGGCTGAATCAACTTGCAAAGCTAACATCCCTTTTTGTTCTTTGCATTTAGGATGGCAAAACAAGGCAAAACAATAATCTTCTCCATCCACCAGCCTCGGTACTCCATATTCCGACTGTTTGACAACCTGACGCTGCTGGCCTCAGGGAGAGTGCTGTACCATGGCCCCGCTCAGCATGCCATGGATTACTTCCAGTCTATTGGTGAGCATAACTAACAGCAGAGCCAACTGCAGCAGCATCTTTAGTTTGCAGTAACCTGAATGAAATGCCAACAGTGCTTGATCAGAATTGAACACTGTATATTAGCAAGCAGGGATTTTAACAGGCTAAGCATTTCTCTTGTTGTTTCACCTCTGGACCCATATTTGCTTTTGGACGATAGGGCTGACGTCTAATCAACTGTTCCTGAGCTTATCTTAATTAGACAAAACCTAGGCTAGAGCTGAGAAGGGCACATTGCCAGCTGTCATCTTGCTTTCACTGATAGAGCTGTCTGGCAGTGCCATTAATCTCTTGGATAAGCACAGACCTTTTGAATCCTGCAGTGCTTACAGTACAGACTGCTCAACGGGCACAATAATGTGGCTGTGGACCATCAATCTGTGCTTGCAGCCCAGAAAGCCAACTGTATGCTGGGCTGCGTCAAAAGAGTGTGACCAGCAGGTAGAGGAAGGATGGCCCTGCCCTTCTACTCTGCTCTCATGAGACCCCACCTGCAGTACTGCATTCAGTTCCTGGGCACCCAACATGGGAAGGACCTGGATCTGCTGGAGTGAGTGCAGAAGAGGGCCACGAAGATGCTCCAGTGGCTGGAGCACCTCTCCTATGAAAACAGGCTGAGAGAGTTAGTCATCTTGAGCCTATAGAATATAAGGCTCAGGGGAGAATTTACATCAGCGTTCCAATACCTGAAGGGGGCATACAAGAAATATGGAGAAGAACTGTTAATAAAAGCAAGTAATGATACGACAATGAGTAAGGGGGTTAATATGAAAGAAGGCAGATTTAGATTAGATAGCAGGAAGAAATTCTTCACTATGAGGATGGTGAGACACTGGCACAGGTTGCCCAAGGAAGCTGTGGGTGCCCCATCCCTGGCAGTGTTCAAGGCCAGGGTGGATGGGGCTTGGAGCAACTTGGTCTAGTGGAAGGTGTCCCTGCCCATGGCATCAGAGTTGGAACTGGATGAGTGTACAGTCCTTCCAACACAAACCATTCTATGATTCTGTGATAGCCATGCACAGGTTTCTGCCAGTCACACAACCACTGCTTAAAGCTTGTAATGCTGTTGCTGCAGGCTATGCTTGTGAGCCATACAACAACCCTGCTGACTTTTTTCTGGACATCATTAATGGAGACTCCACTGCAGTGGCAATGAGCAAGACCAATGAAACTGACACAGGTATGAAACAGAGAGCTGAATGAAATTGTTGTCACATGTATTTTGTCAAAAGAAATCACTTGCAGGTGTCAACCAGTAACCATGTTGTACAAGTGTATGATTGTTTGTATGCATGAGAGTATCACATACTGATGATCCATGGTGCTTTGTAGGAAAAACCCTCATACCACTCTTAAATCCTTTTTGTTTATGCATGAAAAATAATTAGCATAACCTGAAATATGTACCAAATTCACATACAGTCCTACTACATAAAACATTTCTGTCTTGTGTGAGAATAGTTTGCCTTTCGTAAACAGATATTTAGTAATTTATCATTGCTGTCCATTTCTTCATATATATAGAGTGACCTGCATACTTTTGTGTCACACTCAAATAACAAGATGTTAAAGGTGAAAGAATATCTTTCTGTGTTGAAGGTATAATACGTGGGAAAATAAACTATTTTGTTACCTTTCCACACAGAGGAAGACATTTCATCTTTGAGGCAAATGAACTGGAGTCCTGCAGGAGAGGTGATAAATCAGGAAAGTTGTTACAGTTAGGGACATAATTTGATGTGGTTCTGACCTGTACTTTTTACCTAATGGAATAGTCTATCTGTTATGAAATTACTGTTTTCCTTCCTTGGAGTAGGGGGGGAAAGAAGGGTAGAGATAGGGGACCAGTGTTCTTCTGACGCTGCTCTGAAGTTGTGGTAAGGCAGAAATGATCCCCAAACTAAGAAAGCAAATCTTACCTATGTTCAGTAGCTTGTTTTTTCATCCTATCTGTTGCTACTCATTAACAGCACACTCCTTTCACATGAATGAAGAGAGAAATGTAGTACAAAGTACTGAATATGCTCTGTGCCCAAACACAGATTTTCACTATATCTTTACCAAAGAAGAAACATTTTACAAAACTGCTGTGTTCAGGGTCTGACTAATATTATAGCTGCCAACATGTTGTATTTGTCATTGTAAAAGCACAGACTGTACTACAGTTGAGATTAAAAGGAGTCTAGCTGAAATTTCTTGGAGACTTGACAGACTCAAAGGTTTGACTGACATAGATATATGCAGGGTTACCTGGATCTAAAAGTCTGGGAGGTGTAGAATTATCTCATCAGATCTGCACAACAGATCACTTACAGAAACCCGGGGGGTGGGAATCACTTCTTGATGAAAGGTCAGACTATTGCCAGTTTGAAACTTCGCTGGTAATAAGGGTTAACCGACAGCAGTCTGCTGTGAAGCTGCTGCCTGTGTGAAAGGTTGCACTGATAAATGTAGAGGTTTGGTCTCATTTATACTGACACTTCTGATTTGCGTGCTATGAGATCGAGTGCAATGGAACACTGAAACTAAATGCACACATTAATTCTGCTCATTAGTAACTCTCCTACCCCAAAAAACCTCTCCTGGCTTAGCTCCCAAACAATCTTCCCATCCCTTACAGAAACAGTTGTATTTCTTTCAATTTTTTTCAGCAGAGAGCACTGAAAACCACAATGAATATGATAAA
The DNA here is from genome assembly GCA_032466535.1 of Forpus xanthops. NCBI lineage: Eukaryota > Metazoa > Chordata > Aves > Psittaciformes > Psittacidae > Forpus > Forpus xanthops. The sequence goes on along the minus strand of JASSUY010019382.1, from coordinate 37,238 downwards.
ACCTTGGCTGAGAAGTTAGCAGAAGAATACTTCAACTCTGCCTACTACCAAGAAACAAAAGCTGTATTAGAGAGTATTTATTTGGGAAATAAAAAGAAAACAAGAGCAGTTTTCCAGCAAATCACATACGCCAATTCCTTCCTTCATCAGCTGAAATGGGTGTCCAAGCGCACATTTAAAAACCTGGTAGGAAACCCTCAAGCTTCCATAGCTCAGGTAACACTTCTTATATACCCTTTTGCAATACACATTGCATCTATTCCACTCCTGTGTTAGACAACTCACTGGGGTGGTTTTGCCTCTTAGTATTTTAACTGCAGTAAGCATCTGAAAGAAGAGTTTTCAAGGTCTGGAAGTCCAATTTACTAGAAGATGTCCTAAATGTGTTCAAATGAGCAGTAATTTATTTTGGACTACTGAAAGGCTGGGAGGCAAGATCTTGTCCAGCAGGGTATTCTGCTGCTCACAGACAAGAACAGACTATGTCCCAAATAGTTTCACACATTAACTTAAGACCATTCTTCAGACTCGACTTCAGGTTTGGCACTGTGGGGTTTGGCCTCAGATTTTCTTCCCTGCCAGGGAAAGTTAACAGACTACACTTGGATACTTTAACTGAACTTCAGCACACAATGAAGTGCTGCAGTTGGCTCAAGTATAGAAGTATTTTCACAGTCTCAGAATGTGTGTGTCATTTGGCCATTTCAATGTTCCCAATGACAATGATGTCTTTTGGAGAAGATGTGATGAAGACCTCAATAGAGACTAACACCTGCCAGAGAAAGCAAGCATGTTCTAAATGACTGTCCCTCTTAGTGTTGCTTTTTCAGAAGAACCAACACAAAAAATGTTGAGTTCTTGAAAGCTGCACATTGCCTTCAAAACCAGAGAAAGCCTAGATGTAGAATGACTAATCCTCAGGAATTCCCTAATTCATAGGCCAAACTTTGCAGTCTGAGCATCATCAAGATTCGCAATTCTAGAAGAGCCAATAGAAAAATTGATCCCAAGCCAGGGATATAAATTACCTTCATCATGATTTATATGACTGAACAAACATCCAGCATGGAGAAGAAATGAGTCCAGAACGCCCAAGGTTAAAAGGCCTTAAGTATGTGTGTATGCCTGTATGTTGATACTATGAAGATCCTTAATAATTGCATTGTAAAAACTTGACCTTGTGACAAGAATTAGATTCTCAAGGCTCTCATAATACCCTGGAGTTAATGGTCCTGACTTGTTTCTCACAATCTCTTTTATCTCCCCTCCCTCATTACGGATGGATTTTACAAGCATTCTTTTTATGGGTACATGGCTCATTAATCCTTCTTTCAATAATCTGCTCCAAATTGGTCTTGATATGATCCCTGCTTTCCACTGCAATTGGCTTAGGAGATGAATAATCCCTGACATTTGCTCCTTTCAGCAGGATCTTATCCATAGGGTACCATGGATCAAATGGTTTATAGTGTTAAGACTCATGCATTGCTTGGGTTTAAAAATGTCAGAACTGCCTGATACTGTCAGTGTAGCTGAGATTTTTGTCATTTGCATTTAGTATGATGTACACACTTCCATCTTTTCAATGACGTCCTTGAGGCAGCTGGTGTCTTTGCTTTTAAATGGTGTGCCAGACTGCAAACACCAGGACACCTATAGCCTGATCATGGTATCTTGCTCATGTTAAAAACAATCCCATGAATAAGATGTGTGATAGAGCCCTGCAGTTACACACTGTGAAGCATGCAAATAAACTGTCATCCCCAGCTCAGCAGTCAGGAAAGGCTTCTTTCTGTTATTGGTTGCCAAGATCAAAGTAGCATTGAGAAGGCTCCAGAAAAAACCCTGCAGAAGCACTCTACTAGAGCCATTGTCAGCCCTTGTGCTGAAGCAACCCTTGTCACTGAGAGCAGATGGGGAGTCACAGACTGTCCCAGGGAGGATGAATGATGGAGAGGATAAGCAGGGAGAGAGGAGTGATGTAGCAATACATCACCAATTAACTTAATCATCATATCCAAGAATGGCTGAAACAGTGGTGGAGGAAAAGAGCATAGCTGACGTTCCCCAGATGTGATGAGTGGTTCCTCAAGGGAAAGATGCTATTCTCTGTTTCTAACCTAACCCTCCAAGCCCCTTCTGTCATCCTCCTCCTGTAGCTGGTGCTAGCTACACTCACTCGCTACGTATTTCAAACTACTGAAGCACTGAAAGCAGTGAGATTAATACTTGTCCTCTTTTCTATTTACATTTAGCTGTGTGTTACAGCTTTCCTTGGCCTGGTTATAGGTGCTATTTTCTTCGGACTTAAAGAGGACTCTACTGGACTACAGAACAGGTTAGTCAGTTTAGGTAATGGATATTCAAGAATTTGATAAAGCTCCCTCATCGCTATGGTTGATAGGATAGCAAATAGCTTGGAGGATGAGAAGAAACCCATGAGCAATTTATGAACTATATTTACCTCTCTAACACAAATGCTTCCCTTCACATCAGTAGATAAGGCCAAGCCTACATTAGTAACTTCAAAGTGAGGATGTCCTTCTGCTTCTAGGAAGCTCCCTGCAGAACTGAGAGAGGAATGCAGTTCTGCCCTGCCCTGCCATGCTGTAACTTGAACAAGCAGTCCAAATGAAGTAATACTACTTCTGTAGGATGACATTTTCAGTGCCAGTCAGATTGCTGAAAACACTGAACGACAGACATCATATTAAAAAGGCTTAATTCAGCATGGCAGCATTTTAACTTCTTTTCTGCAAAGATATCCCCAAGATAAAAAGATTAAAGATCAAAATATATAGATTCAGCTATATTACCTGGGTAACTAAAACTTTGCTCTTGCAACTACTGTATACACACTTGAGTTAACCAGCAACAAGTCAGAAGGTCCATCTAAAGCCAGATTCTACAATTATTCTAGTCTGTGTGTGATTTTGACAGCTGTATGTACATGAACTGAAAAATGGATTTGCAACTAAAGAAAGCTTTGGATTCTTAGGCTTGGAACACTCCATAGCACTTTCTTTAAAATTGCCCAGTTTTAAATTGGATATGAAAGTCTTAAATTTTAGTGGAAAAGGTGAAAACAACTTCTCACATTGCTTACTCAGTTCCTCACAGTTTGCATCAGACAAATGCCTCACAGACTGAGACTTTTTAATGTGCCTTTTCCCATGGAATTCAGGGTGGGAACTCACGTACTACTGAGCTCCAGGCACTACAGCTGGATTTACACACACTGCAGCAGAAGCACTACGCTTACATCACATCTTTAATAACAGCTTGCTGGTTTGTTTTTTGTAGAGTGGGTGCAATGTTCTTTCTGACAACCAACCAGTGTTTCAGCAGCATCTCAGCTATTGAACTCTTTATTGTGGAAAAAAAGATATTTATGTAAGTAAAACATATAAAAATGTTATCAGGGACTACTCTAGACAGCTTGTTTGTTTGCCCTGGTGTAGCCAATTATCACTTAAGTACAGCTAGTGCAGTTTTCAAATGACTTCATTGTTAGTGCTCATCATAAATGTACTCTTTTAGCCTGCCAGTGAGTTTTTTTTGCAAATCCCCCAAACAGTACCTATCATTGCAAACAGCTCAAAGTTTAAAATTATTAACATATGTGGCAAAAAATATCCCCGAATACTCGTTGTAGATGTTGTTTAGTAAGTTTCTGATTTGCTAGTGAGGGCAGTAAATGGTATCTAATTGAAATCTTTCAAGCTATGCAGATTACTCTGTACAGAAAATTATTTAAGCTGTACTCTCTCTGTTTTGATGACATGACACATATATTTACTAAAAATTATGTGCACGAGTATCCATATTAATTTGCCTAGGAAAAGGCATCATAGCTATAGTATGTGGCTAACTGGTCGTTTGCATTGCAGCCCAACCATAGAAGAATTAGTTTTTCTGCTTTGAGTTAGAATAAATCTTACTATTTCTTAGTGAATAAACTTGTAATATGCTGTATATGTATTCCAGACATGAATATATCAGTGGATACTACAGAATATCTGCGTATTTCATCTCAAAACTAATGGCTGATTTAATACCCATGAGGACTATACCAAGCATCATCTTCTCCTGTATAATTTACTTCATGTTAGGCAAGTATAGTTTCCTGCAGACAATAAATCAATGAGGCATTAGCATTTTATATATGTGCATGTATACATGTATATTTTTATAGGCCAAAGTATTATATCAGCATGGCAGTGGTTACTTTGCTTGCTTTTATCATAACATGTGATTTACAGAAAAGACACACTTTCAAAAGTTTAAGCTTCCATGTCTGAATTTGTGACATGTCTCATCTCCACTGTCCCTAGAAGGAATTATGCCATTACTACATAGGCTTAATTTATTCTTTTCCATTTATGGCCATCTTAGTTTCCAGTGACTTTTACAAGATACCTTTACAATCCTTGCAAGAACACCTATCAAGGAAAAAATGTTTTAAGAAGTTAATGTTGTGTGATTTAATACTAGCTTTTTCTTGGCAAAATGCCTTCTGGTTAGTGTGCTGACTTTGCTATCAAAACTATAACCATCCAAAAGCCACTGAGTCTGTTAGGAAATCTTTCTGCTGGAAACAAGTGAAATGTTACACAGCTGCTGTTCTTGGAAGTGCACTAGAAATTCCTCCTTTGGTAGACAACTCGAAGCCGCAGTAAAGGCAACTTTCACTGTGTGTAGTACAGTACTGTAATTTCTACCCATTCTACTATCTCCAGTGCTACTGCAATTACAGACATACTACTTATCCTGTCTTCCATTGACAGGTCATGTTAGACAGCATGCATTCTGTAGGCAGGATATACTGGTTATGGTATAACTTTTTGGCAGGATTATTATGAAACCATTCTTGTTCTGATCTTTAAGGTTTGAAACCGACAGTAGAAGCTTTCTTTACGATGTTGTTTACCCTTGTGATGGTGTCCTACACAGCCACTTCTATGGCACTAGCTATTGCAGCAGGAGAGAGTGTGGATGCTGTAGCAAACCTGCTCATGACGATCATATTTATTTTTATGACTGTGAGTAGCATTATTCAGTATTCTAGACTGAATTCTGATGTCTAGATAACCTATCAGAACAGAGTCCATCAGAGTTCTGCAAAAAGGACTGTGGGGTCAAGCATGTTAAATACTTCTCTGATTTGAATCTTCTGAGACTGTTCTGATTTGTCCTTTTAATCAACAAGAACTGTAGAGATTGGGGGTGAGGAGGAGTGAGAGTTGTTCCTCTGCACTGTTCTCTGTGGCTCTGGCAACCAGCATACTGTCTGAAAAGCAGTGAAGCAGCCCAGAGCTGCATTTTGCTTACTCTCCTTCAGCTTTGCCAAAGGCAAAATTGGCTGGCTAAGGAAATTACCCTGCTCTCTCTCAGGGAGCTGCTCTCCTCAGCTGCGGAGCCAACCATCAGTCATATTAGAATCAGAAAACACACAAACAGGTACAGTTATAACACAGGCACCATAAACAATGAAGCAATGCTGAAACGAGAGCTGAAATGCACATTACCTCAGACTCAGGGCACACAAGCAAAACCTAATACATAAATTCAGCAGCTCCTTGCTATAGCTGAGTAACAGCAGACAGTTCAATTGAACCCATGTGTGGCCCACAGATGGAAAGAATCTGGATTTGACCTGCGTGTGAAAGCATTCCCCATTACTCATTTCAGGAGAAGGACCACAGGGGGTTATGGCCCAAAGCTGGGTAGCAGAAATGATTCCTACCCTTTCCCCTGTTCTTCCACTGGAAGAGTTTTTCCTCTAGAAATGCCATCCCAGTTGTTTTTGATCTGAAGAAGCAGAGTCAAGAGCTAGGGAAGAACACCTGGTAACAGTATATAATTTGTAATATGTTGTTGGTTTTGTGGCTTTTTTGTAATCCTTGTATCTAGATTTTCTCTGGGTTGCTGGTCAACCTCAGAAGCATCCTGTCGTGGCTCTCGTGGCTCAAATACTTCAGCATCCCTCGATATGGAATGACAGTAAGTGCTGTATTTTCCTGGGCACAGATTTGGAAAAGCTTTGCTAGAAAGGAAAGTTTTTATTCATGGTAAAGAAAACCTCAAACTTTATGGGCTAATGAGCAAAAAGTAAGCTAATTAAATACAGCAATCTCTGAACATAAGGCAGTGTCTTGAAACAAGAAGAAAGACTTCTCATCAACCAGCATCCACAGCTGTTTAGAAGAACCCATTTCTGGTAACACCAAATACCCATTTTGGAAACACCTGACATGAGAGAGACACTAAATAACTACATCCACTAGAATGCAGATAGACAACACAGAGTAAAGAACAGTGTTATCCCAAAAAAAAAAGATTCTTCTCTTTTCCATCAGTGAAACAAAAACTTGTTAAGCTAAAATTTTTCTCCTAATTTTTGATAATTTGAGGCAGGGTTATGTTTTGCAGAGAGATCTGGGCTTTAATGTGCCTGTGCAGAAATAGTCTAGCCTGAGGGAGGTGTTAAAGCCTGGCAATTGAATTATATCTCATGTTGTTAAAGTACCATTACCTACTAATTTCAATAGTCATTATTTCTTTTCTTTTAAAAGGCTTTACAAATCAATGAATTGACCGGTCTGAACTTTTGCAGCAGCATCAACAACACAAATTTAATCAGCAACAATAACTACCCACAAATAAACCAGCTGTAAGTATTCTGGTACATTAAAATGAATCCCACCACTGGTAACTTTGCCTATGAGATACTCACTAATGACCCACAGAATCTCTGAGTGCTCATATGGAAAATGAATTTTTCACTGGGTTTTTGCATTTTGTCTGCGGAGAGCATTCTACTTATAGTTTTGTATTTTGTATTGATGACATTAGGAATATCTGGTATTGTGCTTCTCACTTTAAACAATGTTTTCTGAAATGCACATGCACACACTAGTCACATGGCCTCACAAAATCTCTTTCAGCTTCCTACAGGAAATCATTGTAGCTAGAAGAAAAACAAATTTACAAATAGAAAGTAAAATAGCAACATGTAGCTGGTGTTTGCCTGGCCTGCTATAGACTTAAAACCACATTGCAACTTCTGGGGATCTTCCTGGGTACTTCAAACTGACTAAGTTTACAAATGTGTGTGCATTTACCCATAGGTGGTGTTTTGGAGAGGAATATCTGAAAAATCAAGGCATTGATGCAAGTAGCTGGGGCCTGTGGCAGAACCACCTGGCTCTTGCCTGCATGACCGTAATATTCCTTACCATCGCATACCTGAAACTGCACTTCATGAAGAAGTTTTCTTAGAACCAGAATGAAAAACACAGTCCCCACTGTTCAGTAGCTTGATAAACTGTGACCTGACTTGATTCTTTTTTAAGAGACCTTCCTTTGTACTGTTGTTTATGATTACACAAGTAAACAATGTGAATGCCATCCTTGTATATTAAATACTTTGTATTAAAATACTTTGTTGATGTGTAGCATTCCTCAGTTCTCTTTGCCAGAAAAAGGATACGACTGTTCATTTCTTCAAGAGATTGTTCAGACTTTCTGCATGTTCTAGCTGTGAATTTGTTAAACAGTGAAATTAATATTTAATGGCTCAACCTGAAAACCAAAAATTTGTTCATTCTTCAAGTTCTTCTTTTAATTAGCACTTACACTCACTGGCAAACCAGCTTTTACTTCACTTCTACTTCATTTACATCTCCAGATTCCTTTCAGAATGATTTCATTTCTTCTTAGGCTCTTAGGTATTTTTGTTGCAAGGGAAGATGCACACGGGCTCCCTGAGTAGTAAATGTACCTCTGGATATGCAGTAGAGGTAAATACTTGCTTTTGCTGTTTGTGACCCCCAAGGGACATATTCTGCATTAAAATTAACTGAGTCACTCCATGGAGACTTGAGCTCAAATGTCAGATATTAAGCTTACTCTAATAATTCTCTGTAAACTAGTTTTCATAGATCAGTATCTATGTACAAATATGTATAAAATATCTTTCCATATATTGATATATAGATAATTTACATCCATGGGATTCTCCTATCTCACATCCCATAATTCTATGGAAAGGACTTGGTTTAGGCTTAAACAACATAGCATTTAGAACAGCCTTTTTGGCTTAGATAGATCTTGAACTTGCTGCTTATTGGCTTTTTCTTAAGTGTCTTTTCTGCTTGAGATCTGGGAGAACAGTCACAGTATTATCCTGTTCTCTGAGATGTGACCCTAACCAGCTTTGTCTCTGCTTTGTTTTTAGGATTTAGCCAATCTCTATTTTCACCAGCTCAATTTATATTGTTATATTTTGTAAATAATATATATGATTTTTTAAATAAAGGGATCCCAAATATTTCTGGAAAGCTAAAAAACTTGAGGCTAAGCACTATTTTAAATGGGTCTTTCTTGGTACAATATCTATAAGGTTATTTTAGTAGTCAAACCATCAACAGGCTCAAATTTATTTAGTTACTTGCCAGGAGAAGATTTTGTCCTCAGGAAATATCATGTGAGCACTAAGTCCCAGCCTACTCTTTTGCTCAGATTTTACATAAGCTATCAAGGTCAATGGCAGTATATTCAGAGAGGCTATTTAAGCATGGAAAAGGTCATCAGGATTCACACTGACATGCTTCATACTACTCAGATTTGCGTGTAAGAGTTTATTAGTTATTCACAGCAAAATTTCTCAGGGAGGAGAAGAAATGATTAGTTCTGCATTTTCTTTTACATTTAGGATAGTGAGTCAAGGCAGGGCCTGTCTCACTATTCCATATACAGTGTTTGATCGGAGGCCATGAGTACCATGGCCCTGCCCATAATATCTGACAGTATTTCAGATAGATCAGTGAGCTTACAACAGTTGTGACTTCTGCTCACAGCGACAGGCACTGATTAAAACCTTTCACTTTGCACTATGTTGGTTGTGTTTATAATGAAGTAAAATACTAGATTTTTATTAGAGCCCAATTGGTTAGACAAGGTAAGTATCGCTTAAATGAGCTTTAGCTCCCTCTTACGGTAAAGTCTGAGGTGTTACACTGCTGTGTAAAATTCCACTCGAAGACAAGACCTTCCCATATTTTTCAAGAGTAGCTGCGTTGATTAAAATGAGCCAGTAATTCTGGCTTTAGATACAAATATTCCAACTCTATTGTGAAATGGTTTGCAGGGAACGATTTACCTAAATATCCTGATACTCGCTCACTGATTCCTGCAGTGGGAAGGATGCAGTGAGTAGTGTTTTCCACTCAGAATATCCTGCCTCCATCTTCAAGGTTTAGTAGGACCCTCGTTAGAAGTACCTACGCGAGTTGCAGCTATTTGGAACAGATACATATATATAGGCATGTTATTTATTGTATCGATAGCACAGTTTCTGAGTCAAGGGTGCATTTTAACACTACTTTTTTTTTTTAATATATGGGGAAAGTACCATCTCCAGCCTTATCTGAACTTGGTAATAACTGCTCATCTTTTTATCCATCATTCTGCTTTCCATATATATCTTAGAAGATAGAACTAATAAACTGCTTGAAGTTGATTGCTTGTGGCAGACTATTCTCATGGTTCTCCCCTTTCATTTGGACATTGACTAGTAGAATTAGACTTGCATAAGCCAGGAGATACATAACCTCTACATGTGCTATAACATGTACCTTTATGAACAAGGAAAGCAGAAAAATTGGTGAGGAGGGCAGGAAGTGGTTAGTAGAAGGGAACTAAGTCCAGAATGCCCAAGGTTAAAAGGCTTTGAGTACATGTGTGTGTGCCTTTATGCTGATGCTATGCAGATCCTTAATAACTGCATTGTAAAAGCTTGACCTTGTGACAAGAATTACTCTCCTAGTAACCCAGGGTTAATGGTCCTGACTTATGTCTCACAATCTATCTCCATTCCCCTCATTAGGGATGGATTTTACAAGCATTCTTTTAAGAGAACATGGCTCATTAAGACTTTTTTTCATTAATCTGCTCTAAATTGGTCTTGATATGATCCCTGCTTTCAACTGCAATTGCCTTAGGAGCCAAATAATCCCTGACATTTGTTCCTTTTAGCAGGATCTTAGCGATAGAGTACCACGGATCAAACTGTTTATAGTGTTAAGACTCATGCATTGCTTGGGTTTAAAAAAGTTGGAACTGCCTGATACTGTTTTTTTTTATTTCCTGAGATTTTTGTCATTTGAACTTAGTCTTAAACAATTGCGATGCACAGAACTTAATCATTCTGATCATATCACTAACAAAGTTGAAAATGTGGTTTTGTGTTTGAAAATCATAGAATAGTTAGGATTGGAAAGGATCTCAAGATCATCTAGCTCCAACTTCCCTGCCAGGGGCAGGGACACCTTACACTAAACCATGTCACCCAAGGCTATGTCCAACCTGGCTTTGAACACCGCCAGTGATGGAGCATTCACAACTTCCC